>JAHPZR010033624.1:0-13347 GCA_019787425.1 Platygyra sinensis | reverse complement strand
AAACGCTGGCTGCAACAATGAATTCATTCTTCTGAAATGTGTGAGTTTTAAAGCGATCTTCAGCGTGTTTTATTGGGAAACTAAACCATTTTACCTTTCGGAGATCAATTCAGCCGCCTTTAAAAAACTTCCTCTATGGAAACAGAAGAAGATAGGATAAATGCTGAAAATATATATGATCATTTCCATAATTTTAGCACAGCTCGCTCGACAGGTGATGATGGCCCGTAGCCAAAACAAAATGTTTGTTGACATACCGCTTGTAAAACACAGAGTGAGGAAGTTATACAAGATGTCAATTCTGATTTGCATATTAGTTGCCTTTCCTGGTAAGTGCACGAAGAAAATTGAATATGCAAAAGATTAAAACAAAATGTCTATTAAAGACGCTTGGGCTGAGTGAATTTTTTAGACGATTGTAGCGAGAAAACAAAACATTTAACAAAAAAAGAGTGGTTCTAAACTATACAGTTAAGACTGAGGACTTCTGCTCGAACAAAAAATACGCCTAGATAACCATGGCAATTAAAAACTATTATGTGAATTGCTGCAGGGGAACCAATTTCAATTATAGTTTTTAGAGGTTTTTCCCAAGATAGAAAGACATCGAAAACAAATTAAACCACTCGAATAGCACAAGTCACGCGAAAAATACTTCAGAGCCAATCGGCACCAGCTTATTGTGTATAATAAAAAAAGCTGATAATTAAACTGAATAGAGTCACGTCCTGCGTCAACGTTTTCAAAATAAAAAGTTTTTTTTTCTATTTTAATCTAGTCTGCGATCGTAGATTTACGAGCACTTCATCTTTTTTTTTTATCGAAGGGGATTTAAACAGATTATCGTAACTGTTTCACACATAATAAGTTCATTTATTATTCAACAAATTGTAACACCATCCAAATATGGTCATGATGCTCTCGATATCTGTCATCCGTAGGTGACGGATATCCGGCGATATACGTAGCTTCGTACGTGGGAAGAAAAAGGGAAGTGAAAAAATGTTGACAGAAAGGTTTAAAAATGTTACGAGCTTGGAAATCAATTTTGTTATCAATTTGTTGAATAATAAAACAATTATCCTGCTCAATCTTGCGGAATATCGTCTGATTTTAGCCGACTCGGCCTACGGCCTCGTCGGCTAAGTATCAGACGATATTCCGCGCGATTTCGCAGGATAATTGTTAATTATTAAGCACTGCATAAAAACAAGAACAAGATTTCCTAAAATAGGTATGTAAAAGGGGTACCTTTTTTCAATAAAAGGTATATAAAGGGGTACCTTCTCTGCCAAAATTGATATGAAAGGGTAAGGGGTTGGACCTCGGGGCGGAGCGTCCCCGTATAAAACTTTGTTAAGTATCCCCCCCCCCCCCCTTCCCCGGGGCCAGTAGGTTGGCGTTTTGTGATCATTTATCAAGTTCCAAGCAAACCTTTCCAGGATTTGATAATGTCTAGGAAAGAACATGTTCATAATTTTTCTTCACGTATTAAATACTTTACAGCTCCTTGCCGATAAGGTATTTAAATTTGCGGATTTCATGTCCACATAATCACCTCGCTAGGTAAGCTAGTGTATCACTTTTCTGTTCTTACCACATTTTAACGTAAGCTGTGACCTATTACTAAAGAGACGCGCTGCAACATGAAATCTATTTGTTAAGTAGACGCCGCAATATGTTCCTATGGAAATGCACCAATTTGATTGGCTCTCCCATCGTTCTCTATTCACTGATGACACACGATCGCCGCAGCTGCCGCTCTTGAAACAAAAAATAATTAAAACAATTGTCTGTTTCTAGCCGGCAATTTCTTAGATAGTGAATTCTGCCAATCAAACTCTTCTTCGTCGTTTTCCGGTTTTTGGAGTGATTGTAGCCTCGGCTAGCTGCGCCTCCGGTTGGTTAACTATTCGTTCAATGATGATGGAGGCCCTCCGAATCCAATTCATTTGGAATTCAATTTATCAGACAGAAATAATATATTTCACAAACGGTTAAAACACAGGTGTTGTCGATTTCATGTGGCAGAACATTCCACAATTTTGGCGCGGCTACTGGAAATGACCTATCGCCCAAGGTTGCTCTGGTTCGGAAAGATGGCAGTTCAAGTAGGAGACCACAACAAAGAAACAAGAAAACTGTATTTTAGGACAAGCAAGGACCCAAATAAGTTTTAATCTGTCTCTAACTCAACTTATGTATTATAAATTTTGTCACAGGCCTTCTGTACGAACTGCTTCGCAGGATGATCAAACAAGAAAGGATCTCCTACAAGCCATCAAAGACAAAATTCGCAAAAGCTCCACCTGTACCATCCAATGGCACTGGAAACGTAACTATTACCATGCCAGTCATGATTAAAAAGAATGCAAACGATCCCTGTGAGATCAAAGTACATCTCTCCAAAGGACCAGCCTATGTTGCTAAAAGAAACCGGATGAAACCACTGACCCAGCTTGGACTTTCATTTATTAATGGCGGGCAGATCATAGGCTTGACGCTCATTCTAACAGTTATATCCGGGGTATTTATTTGGATATTGGTAAGTGCGACAATTAATTCATCTGCTGTATACCACCTTTGGTCATGGATGCTAGCGAATGTAATGCTGGGGGTTGCTCCAGACAGGAGTGCAAATACTCCTACTGGCTCCCAGTCCCTCGCTGTTGCAGAAGCCGGTGGCGCGGCTTAGCCCTACGTAAAATTTGCTTTAACAGCTAAAAAAAAAAAAAAAAAATCATTTTTTCAATGTAGGATCGTCACAAGAACCCCGTGGATTTCCCGCCTTCCTTCATCCGCGGTACGTGGCAAGGCTTTTGGTGGGCTTTCGTTACCATGACAACTGTTGGGTAAGTAGAAGACCTTGCTACGTTTAATCGTGGAGGTATAATTTCCGTAAGAACCAGATCGGAAATCGAAGTAAGTTGTAACCGTACAAGTTTCTGTTTTAGTTATGGAGACACAGCACCGAAGTCCATCCCAGCCCGCTTGTATAGTATTCTGTGGATGTTACTAGGAATGGTGGCTTTTTCAGTTCTCACAGCCAACTTCACAAGCTCTTTGAATTATGAGATTGAAAAAGACTTAAATCTCTTTGGCAAAAAGGTGAGCTCACCTTTTATGCAATTCAAAGCCCAAGTTAGCTTTCTTGCCACAATGATATTTTAAAGAAAGTGTGCAAATGACCTTACGGTCACGGCGAACTTAAATTGTTGTCAACCGTTTGTCGGGAGCAAATCTAGCAATGCTACTGTAAAGATCTACCATATCATTATTACAGACCGTTTCATTTTATTAAGTTATTGTAACTATCAACATGTTAAAAGCCAGTAAACATTTGAGCAATTGATATCATTTCCATTGCAGGGTACGCTCCTGGTGGGGGGAGGGGGGAGGGTTACTCCCATATATCGGCTATATAGGTATGTGCCGCGGAGTAGGGTATAGTATGGTTTTTGAGGTTCTCGGTCCTTAAATAGGGTATCTTTTTTGACCTTTTTGTTGCTGTGTTGCTGGTGTGGTCCTTAGATAGGATAGCTAATTGTATTATCTAATACTGGAGTGTGAAAACGCCCGCCTAAACGAATGTTTAGGGCTTAAAAATGGTATCCGTTTTTGCTTTCTTAGTCCTTAAATAGGGTTAGGGTTCAAGAACGTTCGCGGCACACCCGGACCTATCCAAAATTCGAGGGAGTACCTCCCCCGGGGTAAACAATTCTTCTAATATCGGCAAGACCACAACGACAACCACTGCAAAAGGGTGCCGGATCAGTTAAAATCAAAAGATACTATGCAAAAAACGGTAGACTGATCCCCACGGCGAAGAGAAGAAAAAATTAAATGAAACAGCAATGAAATTAAACAAGTACAATATAATTGCCCGATATTTCGGTTTGAAAAACAAACCTTCTACGGGGGCTAAAAGAAAATGAATACAAAAAATACAAAATGACCGTTACATATAAGAGCTATTATAAGAGCTATTATCCCCCGGGGGTACGCTATTTGACTATATCAACCATAGGCTCGTTCGGGAGGCTTGTGCAATTCTGCCGTAAAATAGATTAATAAAGGGCATAATGGAATATAGTTACACGGTTTTATGATTCATGATAAAGAATCTATTTAATTAGATCAATATCAGTATCTGGGCAACTGCGCACCTACCCCTCCCCTAACCTAACAGTAACACTAACTTATTAACTTATTATAGCATGTTGGGTTAGGGGAGGGGTAGGTGCGCAGTTGCCCAGATACTGATATCGATCCATTTAATTTCTGCCAATTTTATTAAGGTTGCAGTACTGAATGGGAGTTTGGCACGGCAAGCAGCTGTGATGGAGGGCGCAAAGTACATGGGTAAGATTTAAACTCAGTTTTATAGTATAGCGTTTGAAATATGCAACATGTCCAGAGGCTCCCTCGAATGCGCGTTTGGATTTCAACTATAAACAATACAAAATGCCCAAGAGAAATTTGTGTACTATCCCGGTTGCATGAGGGTAGAAAAACGAAATTCACACCCCCCGGCAACATAACTATACTGAGAATATTCAAGCAATGACGATGAAACTGCTGCATGGTAGGTCCACGGAATTTAATTTTTGGGGTAAGAAATCTGAGATGATGGCTTCATATCACGTGCTGATTGAACAGTGCTTGCACTAGAAGAAGTATTTCTTTCAGTTTGTCAGAGCTCTAGAGCAACAGTTTTTCTTTTTCAAATCGAAACTCGATGACAGATGTTTCTGTTACTTTACGGCCGCCATGTTTTTGCCCCCCCGAAGGGCACAAACATGGCTCTATAAATTTGTGTGACACACTTCTTCGAATAACGCGCGAATGAGAAACAGCAGAGACCTGATTCTCGGTGATGTTGCTTATATAGCAATCATCTATCATATCCCAGATTCTTGACTTTATTGGCTGAATGGTTACGATTTTAGTTAAATTTGTTTTGATCACGTGAAAGGTGAAAACCGAGAAAGGGGCATTATTTGTCCTGTTAACCTATTGTTTCGTTGCCGGACCAATTATAAAGAACCTTGAAAGCGGTGGGCACCAACCTCGTTCCAAGGGTCTCTTATCTTGCCGCCCCCTGGAGCGAGAACGAGGTTGGGTGTGTGCTCGTTGCGAAACTATTCATATGACAATTGTTTGCACCCACAGGTTCATCTTCCTTTAAATTAAACTAATTCCGTATGAAAGGTTTTAATTTGCACGGAGAACCGTTCAATTTTGAAACACAGGCACATGGTAACTCCAGGAAATGACATGATGTATTGTTTCTGCCATTAGCTTTCAACGACATCGATGATATGATCGATGCACTGTCTAGAGTAAAGAATCCAGATGTTGACGGATTGCTCCTGGACAGACACGTGGCTGTTGCATCACTTCAAACGCTTAAAGACAAGACGCTGGAGATAGGACGACTGGTAGACTATGATTACTACATTGGCATGAGCGTCAGACCTCCACAAAACGCGACTCAGATTTGCGAGATGGTAAATAAATGCGCTGTGGAGCTGGTGCATAGTGAAGGGTTTGAATTGGCAACATTAAAGGTGAGCTGACGCAAGCTTCGAAACACAGGGCCAAATTATCCCTGTAGTAACTCGTTCAGCGCTTAGCATGTTACGTTTGCTAGAAGCAGATTAAACGACCGGAACTTGAAATTTATTTTGAACATCTTTCCTTACACTGTAAGATAACAACAATAACCAAAGTAAACTAAGTGATTCACAATACCGATCTCGTTCTTCCCATATAGGTCATAAATGTCTCTGTTGCACCATGCTTATAACAGCAGAACACATTCTGGACCCTAGAGCTCTTCTCTTCTGCGCAAGAAAGCGAAGGGTTTGGGGTCGAGAATGCAGCGGAACACAAAAACGCCGCCTTTCTGCGCATGCTCTTTTACGTTAGGAAAAATTAAGTTCTTTTCGTTTTTACAGGAAAGCGTCCTCACCACGAAAAATCGTCAATAAATAAAAGTTTATTCAGTTACTTAAGAAATGATCCTAAAAACCATTATTAATTAATTCTTTAGCTTTCCAGAAGCGTCCATCGAGTGTACGCAACTTAATGGTTACAAGAAACAATAACTTGATCTAAGTGGTAATCTGATTTCTGTTTTGTAGAATTTGTCTGATTCCGTCTCTGTGGTAAAAACCAGCGGAGAGAGTACAAGCTTATTCGATGATTATGAATTTCTCATCATTCTTCTCGCTTTGTTCGCCGTTCTTGTGGGTGGTGGCCTCTTATGGGAATATTTTTACTACAAGCCAAAGATGGAGCGTCTCAATAAAGTGAATGGTGAGTCAACCCTCGTCAGTATACCATTAACTTAGGTTTTTTTTTTGCCGATGAAAGCAAGGTAGACCATGTTCAAACCAGCTTTAGGCAATGATAAAGAATTTTCTTTTTGAAAAAAAAAAACTTTCGTTAGTGTGAGGTGTATGGCTACACGAGGCATTATCATTATAAAACTTGGCGCGAAATGTCCGACGAAGAACCCTTCTCTCTTGCAGAAAAAATATTTCTCTCGTTTTCAAGCATGTAGGATTTAGGAATCACATAATTTCTAATGCAAATTGGGATAAGTAAGCGCGAGTAAATTTGTACAAGGTAAAGAAAATTATGCCATACCTTAGGGAGATATTCATTATGTAAGTAAATACGCAATTCAGTTTTTTAACTGCTATGCATTTATGAATAAATAAACTTTAAACTTCAAACTTCAAGTGCTTATTTATTCCAAATTGCATAAGAATGATCACATTGGAACTTGTTAAATAGGCTATCTAAGGACCTTTATTATAGTAATTGTTAACTTATATTAGGCAGACTTTAGTACCCTTGTCCTCCAAAATATGTTCTACACTATTCGCCAAACTTCCTACATCGTTGCAAAATCTTTGGAAATTTTCGGATGATCTTCGGTAATCTTCCGGGAAGGATTAAGACAATTATTATTCGGAGATGTTTGAAAATGTTCTCGGTTAGTATTCATTAATCTTCGGAAGTGTTCGGAAAACCAATCAGAATAGAGTTTTTTTTGCAAGTGTATTACTGGACAAAGAATCATTTTTCCAGCTCGCCGAATAAATGAATCCTTTACTAATCTGAATATTAAGGTAATCTGAGCAGGTACGATCAAAACCGCTCGGCATCAATATCTTACAAGTTGTGAAAATTTTGTGCCAGTTATGAACTTGATAAGAGAAATTGACAGCTACTCCTAAAAAAATTGGCCAGTAGACTCATGATCATCAGAGAACTTTACTGCTTTGACAAACTCTTTGACTCCTAGTCACAGATCACAGAGTTTTGCGGACTGCAATTAGCCCAATCGAAAGCTGTTTTCCTCTGCTGACTTTCACAGTCAATTAATTCAAGATGTGTTGAGGGTATCAGGCATTAGGTGAAGGTAGGGCAAAAGTTGAGACAGGGGCTAAGTAAGACAGATAATAAAAAGAGAAGAAGCATTGGACAATGGTGAAAAGGTAAAGATGCCGAGAGTTTCCTGTGCCACCTTCCCCGAATTTTATGGACAAACCGCATTATGTGTTACTAAAAAATTGTAACATTCTCTTTTCTTGAATACATCTTTCTATGACACGACGAAGACTTTGAAATGGAAGGAGATGACAGAAACAAAGATTCAGAAAGGCAATCCTTTTGAGAAAACGAGGTGGAAAGATTTATGTGAAAGAGTGCAGAAGAAAAAGTTGAGAACATCATGAAGGAGGAAGGCAAACAGAGACTGCAAAGCATGCAGACGGTGATTAGCCCTTTTGACGGATTCTCTATCATCGGCAGTCAGCTCAGCTCCATTCCTGGAGTTTCTTCCATCAGAAGGATTGGTTCCGAGCTGCCTCACAATGTTCAAAACTTAACGAGAAAATCAAAAAAGAAGAGGCAAGTCGATGGATTGGAACAATGTTGAAGGGGTTGAAATATTTCCAGGAATTGTTGCTTGGATTAAGACGAGGTTGCTACTTCTGCAAGATGACCGAACCAACCTCGAGAAAAAATATCAAGATGTGAACACCATTAATGTTTATGAAATGGCTGCTAAACAAGGCTAAGACTTAATGTTATTCATCATCCTATTTTAACATTATCACTATTTTAGAATGAAATAACAACAGCATGATAAACTAAAGATTACATCCTTTAGGGATTTCTTTGAAACGAGTTTATCTGGTTTGAAGCCGGCAGTCATACAGAGTGTGTAGGTGTTTAAATTTAACAAATTTTAATTTCTTTACCTATGCGTCTGTCTTGACTGTCTTAGCTTCCGATTGATCTCAAGTAAGCACTAATCAAAAGCGAGAAAAGTTTGATTTGACCACTTATCAATAAAGCTAATATATCTTTTTCATCCTTGACCATTTTCAGCTTTCCTTTTAATTACTTTTGCAGCTGGCCAAAATGACTCAAGATACCTTGACTAAGCTCTTTAACTTTAAAATGGCTGAGGCGTCTGCTTATTGAGTTTAAGACTACAAAATAATTAGCGAAGATTCTTTCCAAATTTGGTGAACAGCTGCTGGTTAAGGTAAATTATGCGTGTGGTTTTAACCGCTCAGAAACGGGGAAATATTTTGAATGAATAATTATACATTCTAATGTCTGCATAACTGCACCTAACTGACTCAATGCAAGATGGAGCTGCCAAGAAAGAAAGAAAGAAGACGCGTTTCTTTGTTTTGTGTGTATGAAGTAAAAAGTTCAAAAATGATTGTTTTGTACTTTTTACTCACTTTACTGTTTTTAACAATAAATTCCTGTACTTCTCTCTTGTCAGTTCCAACTTGGCACTTGAACAGTAGCAGAAGCATAAGTTCACGAAATCGAATTTCAGTCATCCGTCTGCAGCAGTGAAAATTCAGCCTTCTTCTCAATAGTAGCATAATTTCTTTAAGTATTTGCATTGAATTTCGGAAAAGAAAAAATTCTCTCGTAGAAATCTCAGTGACTATCACTTAGGCCTACGTAGCTAGCTGGCTCAGTGGAGTTTCCTGTTTTAAATTAGCGGCGGGGCCGTTTCTCCTCGCAACCTCGCTCCGTAATCTCGCGCGAGAAATGCGGTAGTCACACAGACTTAAAAAAAAAAATAATTAAGTCAGTTCATTTTTCAGATGAGACACCTGGTTTTTGGCACTTCAACAAGTCATTTGAGCGTAATTATAACGCAAACTTCTTGTCATGTTACCAGGGTATTATTAAAACTCTGAGAGCATGTAACTAAGATGGATGATGATATAAGTGTAAATATGAAAGATACGTAAAACGCTTCTTTTTTCTTTTTTACTTTTTTTTTTTTTCAAAGAGCAATGAAACCAAACTTAGGAGGAAAACTTTTAGGTTAAAACTACCCAAATCTTGGGCATTTAGAATGTCGAGTCACAAAAGGTAGCGATTTTGAATTTGTAAATTCGATCAAGACTGCTAGTTTCACTAATGAGAATTTTTTAAACGTCACCAGTTTGTTGTATTTTTTTATTTCTATGCAAATTTGGAGCAAAACTTTGACATGTACAGGTGACCACATTGCACAAGCTGACGTTTTCTCATCAGTTATCTAAAGCCTTTTTATCCACCCATCATTCATGATCTAACTTTGGTAACATATATATGCTTCGTTGATAACAGCAGGAAAGCTGCTTAGAAAGCACACAATAATGGCAGATCCATTTGGCGACTCATTTGGCGACTCATCAAAAGAAACTGAGGGATCAAACTCTGAAGTCGACGACTTATTTTCCCTGTACATAATCAACGTCGTTTTGAACAGTTTTTTATCGTACTCCGCCATCATGTTGAATATTACAACGATCTATGTGCTAAGGAAATCCTCGCCATTGTCAAATCCCTTAAAAATACTTCTGCTAAGTCTTATTGCCGTTTCTGAATCTTTGTTTCTGTCATCTCCTTCCATTTCAAAGTCTTCGTCGTGTCATAGAAAGATGTATTCAAGAAAAGAGAATGTTACATTTTTTAGTAACACATAATGCGGTTTGTCCATAAAATTCGGGGAAGGTGGCACAGGAACTCTCGGCATCTTTACCTTTTCACCATTGTCCAGTGCTTCTTCTCTTTTATTATCTGTCTTACTTAGCCCCTGTCTCAACTTTTGCCCTACCTTCACCTAATGCCTGATACCCTCAACACATCTTGAATTAATTGACTGTGAAAGTCAGCAGAGGAAAACAGCTTTCGATTGGGCTAATTGCAGTCCGCAAAACTCTGTGATCTGTGACTAGGAGTCAACGAGTTTGTCAAAGCAGTAAAGTTCACTGATGATCATGAGTCTACTGGCCAATTTTTTTTAGGAGTAGTTGTCAATTTCTCTTATCAAGTTCATAACTGGCACAATTTTTTCACAACTTGTAAGATATTGATGCCGAGCGGTTTGATCGTACCTGCTCAGATTACCTTAATATTCAGATTAGTAAAGGATTCATTTATACGGCGAGCTGGAAAATGATTCTTTGTCCAGTAATACACTTGCAAAAAAAACTCTATTCTGATTGGTTTTCCGAACACTTCCGAAGATTAATGAATACTAACCGAGAACATTTTCAAACATCTCCGAATAATAATTGTCTTAATCCTTCCCGGAAGATTACCGAAGATCATCCGAAAATTTCCAAAGATTTTGCAACGATGTAGGAAGTTTGGCGAATAGCGTAGAACATATTTTGGAGGACAAGGGTACTAAAGTCTGCCTAATATAAGTTAACAATTACTATAATAAAGGTCCTTAGATAGCCTATTTAACAAGTTCCAATGTGATCATTCTTATGCAATTTGGAATAAATAAGCACTTGAAGTTTGAAGTTGAAGTTTATTTATTCATAAATACATAGCAGTCAAAAAACAGAATTGCGTATTTACTTACATAATGAACATCTCCCTAAGGTATGGTATAATTTTCTTGACCTTATACAAATTCACTGGCGCTTATTTATCCCAATTTGCATTGGAAATTATGTGATTCCTAAATCCTACATGCGTGAAAACGAGAGAATTTTTTTTTTCTGCAAATAAGAGAAAAGGGTTCTTTGTCGGACATTTCGCGCCAAGTTTTATAATGATAATGCCTCGTGTAGCCATACACCTCACACTAAAGAAAGTTTTTTTTTTTTCAAAAAGAAAATTCTTTATCATTGCCTAAAGCTGGTTTGAACATGGTCTACCTCGCTTTCATCGACAAAAAAAAAACCTAAGTTAATGGTATACTGACGAGGGTTGACTCACCATTCACTTTATTGAGACGCTCCATCTTTGGCTTGTAGTAAAAATATTCCCATAACAGGCCACCACCCACAAGAACGGCGAACAAAGCGAGAAGAATGATGAGAAATTCATAATCATCGAATAAGCTTGTACTCTCTCCGCTGGTTTTTACCACAGAGACGGAATCAGACAAATTCTACAAAACAGAAATCAGATTACCACTTAGATCAAGTTATTGTTTCTTGTAACCATTAAGTTGCGTACACTCGATGGACGCTTCTGGAAAGCTAAAGAATTAATTAATAATGGTTTTTAGGATCATTTCTTAAGTAACTGAATAAACTTTTATTTATTGGCGATTTTTCGTGGTGAGGACGCTTTCCTGTAAAAACGAAAAGAACTTAATTTTTCCTAACGTAAAATAGCATGCCCAGAAAGGCGGTGTTTTTGTGTTCCGCTGCATTCTCGACCCCAAACCCTTCGCTTTCTTGCGCAGAAGAGAAGAGCTCTAGGGTCCAGAATGTGTTCTGCTGTTATAAGCATGGTGCAACAGAGACATTTATGACCTATATGGGAAGAACGAGATCAGTATTGTGAATCACTTAGTTTACTTTGGTTATTGTTGTTATCTTACAGTGTAAGGAAAGATGTTCAAAATAAATTTCAAGTTCCGGTCGTTTAATCTGCTTCTAGCAAACGTAACATGCTAAGCGCTGAACGAGTTACTACAGGGATAATTTGGCCCTGTGTTTCGAAGCTTGCGTCAGCTCACCTTTAATGTTGCCAATTCAAAACCCTTCACTATGCACCAGCTCCACAGCGCATTTATTTACCATCTCGCAAATCTGAGTCGCGTTTTGTGGAGGTCTGACGCTCATGCCAATGTAGTAATCATAGTCTACCAGTCGCCCTATCTCCAGCGTGTTGTTTTTAAGCGTTTGAAGTGATGCAACAGCCACGTGTCTGTCCAGGAGCAATCCGTCAACATCTGGATTCTTTACTCTAGACAGTGCATCGATCATATCATCGATGTCATTGAATGCTAATGGCAGAAACAATACATCATGTCATTTCCTGGAGTTACCATGTGCCTGTGTGTCAAAATTGAACGGTTTCTCCGTGCAAATTAAAACCTTTCATACAGAATTAGTTTAATTTAAAGGAAGATGAACCTGTGGTTGCAAACAATTGTCATATGAATAGTTTCGCAACGAGCACACACCCAACCTCGTTCTCGCTCCAGGGGGCGGCAAGATAAGAGACCCTGGGAACGAGGTTGGTACCCACCGCTTTCAAGGTTCTTAATAATTGGTCCGGCAACGAAACAATAGGTTAACAGGACAAATAATGCCCCTATGCTCGGTTTTCACCTTTCACGTGATCAAAACAAATTTAACTAAAATCGTAACCATTCAGCAAATAAAGTCAAGAATCTGGGATATGATAGATGATTGCTATATAAGCAACATCACCGAGAATCAGGTCTCTGCTGTTTCTCATTCCGCGTTATTCGAAGAAATGTGTCACACAAATTTATAGAGCCATGTTTGTGCCCTTCGGAGGGGCAAAAAACATGGCGGCCGTAAAGTAACAGAAGCATCTGTCATCGAATTTCGATTTGAAAAAGAAAAACTGTTGCTCTAGAGCTCTGACAAACTGAAAGAAATACTTCTTCTAGTTCAAGCACTGTTCAATCAGCACGTGATATGAAGCCATCATCTTAGATTTCTTACCCAAAAATTAAATTCCGTGGACCTACCATGCAGCAGTTTCATCGTCGTTTGCTTGAATATTCTCAGTATAGTTATGTTGCCGGGGGGTGTGAATTTCGTTTCTTACCCTCATACAACCGGGATAGTCCACAAATTTCTCTTGGGCATTTTGTATTGTTTATCAGTTGAAATCCAAACGCGCATTCGAGGGAGCCTCTGAACATGTTGCATATTTCAAACGCTATGCTATAAAACTGAGTTTAAATCTTACCCATGTACTTTGCGCCCTCCATCACAGCTGCTTGTCGTGCCAAACTTCCATTCAGTACTGCAACCTTAGTAAAATTGGCAGAAATTAAATGGATTGATATCAGTATCTGGG
>JAHPZR010033623.1:0-15724 GCA_019787425.1 Platygyra sinensis | reverse complement strand
TTCGGATGGTACTGTGTCCTTAGACAGCTGTGTCGCTTTCCGTGGTGTTATTCCTTCTGGGCCAAGACCAATGTAGGGCAGCGAAGCTATTAAAAAGGATACTATGGCTATTCCAATCACTAAATTCGCAATCACAATGGACGAATTCCTCTTCTCTCGATGTTTTTGCTCGGATCTAGAGCAGGCTAAGGAAGACGAGATTCTATCCCCAATACTTCGGTAGATTCCTCGCGCCGTCACAGCCAAGTAGGAGGTGTAGTTTACCGTCGTAATGATAAACATGGCAGCTAGTTTCAACCAGACGAACATCAGATAGAAAATCTCGCAAATCGACGGTCTTTCGAAGTGGCCATTTCGCTGAGTCCTTGAACAGTTGTTGTTCATCGCGAGGTATATAGGAAGCGGTATGCAAACGGTTAACAAGTCCACCAACACCAGCGACATTAACAGCACATCCCTACTGCTTCGACCACACATTGTACGAAGTTTTGCGTAGCACACAATCCATGGGAAAATGATAAACAACAAGCCAATTACACCAGCCACAAGCAAATATAAATTCATCGAACTCAGAAACGAGCAGGTCAACTCGAGAGCATCAGAGTTATTTGGTTGACTTGATTCGCCCACCATTGTGATCACGACTGCAGCCGCCGATCAAATCGTCTTCAAATCGTCCTCAACGTTTCATCGGGACATCAAACAGCGCGTTCCTGATGCCAGGCCAAATGAATGTCATTTATTAAGAAAACAAAGAATCGTCGAACCTGTTCAAAACCGCAGGAAATTCACACACATCCGCTTAGGCCACTGTCATGATTTGTTTAGTGTGTAAACAGCCGTGACTCGAGCTGTCTATGAACCACACTGCCCCTGAGGGTACTAATATAAATGAAATCGAAGTAATTTCATATTCTACTATTCAAGTCTATTTAGATATCGCTTTGAAACGTTTTTTAGCTTTGCTTCATAGCAACAGAAAAAAAAAACAGATTTTTCACTCTTGACCTGGCATCTCTTTTTTCTTTGATGAGTATAGTAGCGGGTCTCGCCGGTTTCAGGGCTTTTTTTTTTAATGTAGCAGCCATAATGCAGTCAAGCGAGTCACATTTATTGTTATTTATGTTAGCATCTCTTGCATTTTTCCAAAACAATCTTCGGTCTCTTTTCAGCAGCATGCATTGAATTTACCACAGACAATTTGAAAATAAGCTGTCTCCAACCAGGTTATGAGTTCAAGTTGTTATTTTTTTCATGAACGCCGACCCAATTTCCCGTCAAAAATATTTCCCTTTTATCAAAGATAATGTCACAGCTATATTTATTGATACTCCGCGGCTTGAAAAATCGCCAAAATAAGCGTTTTTTTAGCCGGATGAGTCTGAAATATCGGGTGGCGAGGAACGCGACCTGGAACACCCATAGCAAAAAAGTAAATCTTGGGATGTTTACAAATAGTGATATCCCTTATTGATCCCACTTTTGACAAGCTAAAAATTTCCTTTTGTCAGTAGATATTTTTCAAAACCTGAATGGAACGCATTGAATCATAACAGCCGTCATCGCTAACTATGCATTGTTCTTCTGTCACCTAAATTCCAACTACAGAATGCTATAACACAAAGACAAGCTCCAGTTATGATCAGAAGCGAGCGGCCGGAAGCTAGGCTTTTGCACATTATCACTAAAATGCTTCACCTTAATGCTCTATTTTGTTCCACTTAAATGCTCGGTTCCCCAAAAAAGGTTACTGACATGCTCAGTTAATGCTCATGAGCTCATAATTAGTTTTTTTTTTTTTTAATTTTGATAATCTTAACGTTTTTTAACCTAGTACAACAAGTTACAACGGCGTCACGGTAAAGGCTGGTTTTCACTACAATCCTTTTTTTATATAAGAACGTTGTTTTTCCGGCCCAGGCTTAACATTCTTCTTTTTCTGCCGATTTTAGGCTGAAAATATTCTTGTCTTATTCT
Organism: Platygyra sinensis; assembly: GCA_019787425.1. Taxonomy (NCBI): domain Eukaryota; kingdom Metazoa; phylum Cnidaria; class Anthozoa; order Scleractinia; family Merulinidae; genus Platygyra; species Platygyra sinensis. The sequence continues at coordinate 13,747 of JAHPZR010033623.1, read as the reverse complement.
TATTATTCTTAAATTATAGCCTATGAGATTTGACATTTTAATACTTTTTGTGGTTTAGTTTATGTCTTTTGTGCCGAATACTGTATATATGTATTACATGTATCGTTCATCGAACTGTCATTAGCGTTGAACATTTTTCGTTTTGTTGGCTAGTTTCGCCGTTCAGAGAAAGGAATAATTTTATACAGTTATGTTAAAAACATAAAATTGTATTGTATTTACAGATGTTTCAACACAAAATCATATCGATCCTTTTCAAAATCTCAGCCTCGGCTTTATTCTTAAAATATTCTTAAAATTTCGCAAATTTGAGCCTCGTTATTCTTGAAAAAATATATTCTTATAGAAAAAAACCAGTGTAGCGCATAAGCATAAGCACAAGCCGGCATACGCAGAAGCAGTAAGATGTTGATAATTAGCACCTTTTGTTCGAAATTTCCCTAATAAAAGGCGCTAATTATCAAGATCTTACTGCATCTGCATATGTCGGCTTATGCTTATGCTTATGCGCTAGTGCAAACCAGCCTTAATAGTTTCAATACACTTAAAGATAATTCTCTATATGATCTCTCGTTCCGTCAATCCTTTGTCCGCTTTCAGTGATACTAAGAAAAGAGGCTAAAAGTTAAGTGTTCATTTTCTCGTAAAAAATATATATATATATATTTTTCTATTTCTTTGGGACAGAAAAAAAAATATTAATTTTCCGGGAAAATGCGACTAAATTGCTTAAATAATGCTGAATGCTTTTGTCTCACTAAAACGCTCGAAAAGATAGTAGCATGACTGGGTGAGCAAAAGCTTAGCGGCAGGTTTTGTGAGTACTTCCCTCTGATAAGACCTATCATCTCTGTCCCGAACATAGAACGGTTAAGATGTCCACAATGACTTTGTCCCTCTTATACCAACACATTGAATAGCCCTTTTCACGGTTAGCTTTTCTCATTTGCATCACAATGAATTCTAGCATGTATGTGAGGCAATTTCGGGTTATTTTGCAGTTTTAGCCCGAAATTGCCTCGCATCCACGTTGGATTACATTGTAATGCAAATGAGAAAAATTAACCGTGAAATGGGCTATTGCCTTATAGAAATGTTAGAAAGAGCAACTATTTGATTGATCTCGTACTTCTACGACCTACTACTGCACGCGCAAATCCAATTCTCGCATGGCTTGCACGTGATGTCATCATTTTCTAAAGTATAAAACTAAAGAGCCACCAAAGTTTTTATCCTCATCAGGCATACAAGGGGGTAAATTTGTATCTGTATACAACATTTTCAGCTCAGTAGCTTGCTTCGTCTGGAAACCAGTGCATTTTAAAATTCGGAGCTACGGCGGTGAATGACATACAGCTACGAACGCGTTTATCGGAAAATAGATTCTTGTCTAGTGATTTTCAACCCATTTAGAATTCGAAGTTTAAGCATTAGGAATATTGCTTACGTAAAAGCTTGTTTGTTCAGCACAGATAATCTGTCGTCTTTGGTTCCAGATGTTTACACTATTTTCCGGTCGCCAAGTTGGGAGGTGCACCAACATGGCTGCTCTATTCTGGGCTCTGTAAATTTGTGCGAAATATTTCGTCAAATGTCTGACGTTTACGAAAACGCACAGACTTAGAACTTGGAGGAAGGTCTTCTTTATCAATCTCCTATAACGTCACAATCACAATTTTTTAACTTCATCCACTGAGTGGTTTTCGAATTATTTTTAATTACGTGACAGCGCGAGTCAAGAATAGCACGGGGTGGCTGGAGTGAGGCCAGGAGGTAAAGCCCTGACAACTTCGTCAAACGATATGTAAGTCAGCTGTTACTGACCTCAGACAGCTGGTCTAAATCAGTCCACCGGAAATAGCCTTTCAACGAACTACTGAACTGAGCCAGGTGATCTTGTTTTCATACCTCCCGCCTTGAGTGTGGGTGGCTTGAGCTAAGACCGATTAAGGGGGGACTTAATTAACCTAAAAACACACCAGTTTTTAAACATTCTTTCGTGGCCAACATTTAATTCCAAACCATAGCGAAGTATACAATTTTTAGAATGCTTAAAGACCAAAAAATTATGGAAAAATACTTTTGTGCCCTAGAACTGTATTGTAACCTGACACCGGCTGAATTAATCTGCCACCTGCTGTTCTATGCCAGGCCGGGCTTATACTTAAAAAAAGATAACTCCTGCAAGAACTGATCAGAAGGAATCATTTTTACAGTTTTCAAAAGAAGACAAAAAGGTCACTGTGATAAGCATAGAGATTTGGGAAAAGTTATATACACATGAAATGATGACCAGTTAAATCTGATACAGAAAATCCAGCATACGTTTCAATGCATAATTTCGACAAAACGCAATGGATGGAAAAGTTCTATGTTCATCCTACAGAACCTACTCAGAACAACAAATCATGAAAATTTCACTTCAATTGGCCAGATCCGTCTCAAAATATCTTTTCTCAACGGCAAAAATAACTCGTTTTGAGAAAACGAGCTTTAAACTTATGGCAACAGAAATTGTCAAAATAAAACTTTATTATCGTAACACTCGAATTTCACCTTAACGTTAATCCGAGATTTAAAAAAAAATTTGGAATTCAGCAATTCTGAATTCAGCGTTTTTGCATTTCTAATTGCAGATGACAAGTGGGTTACTTTGGCGAAATAATTTGACAAATAACAGGAAAGAAGCCTAGTAGTTTTGGGGGACCGGCAAGTTAAGTGAGCAAAGGGATCGGAAAAGCGCATAACTGAAGAATTCGGAGAGCGAAGAGTAACTGTCGCGGGTCGTGGGTGAAAGTCGTGGTTCGTGGGTGTGGGTAAAAGACTTAGATATAAAAACTAATCCCGCAGTTTTTTTTTCCTTTTTTTTTTTTTTTTTTTTTAACTACTTTTATAATCTTTGCTTTAGTTAGCGAAAAACGTAACTTGGGCAGATAAAATATCGCACGCCGAATTTTTCTGCGTAGCAAGCGTTCTCGTACGAGCCGAACGAAATATTGGACCGCGAGAAGGATTGAGTTTTCGCATTCGGGAGGCGCGGAAAATCGAGCGAGAACAAAAAAGGTCAAAGGGGGGCCTCCCTCGTCCTTTTTGCTCTCGCGCCATTTTCTGCGCGTACTTTTAACAGTGACCTATCCTTTTTGTTGTAGTTTTCGAGTTGCCTGATAAGAAACATACAGGAAAATTTCCAAAAACTAAATTCCAACAAATTAAAATTACAATTTTAAAATCCTATGAAGTTTAAAGCTTAAAAACTGCAAGTAATTCATCAAATATAATCACTAAAAAGCTGCAATTCAGTGAATTTTTTTCAAAAACTCTATTGAGCCCGCAACTGCGCGAATATCATAAGGTAACTAACGTAAAACTGTTTTTCTCAACATGAGCAAGGCGGGATATTGATATTACCGAAGCAATTGCAAAAAGCCATTCTTAAATTAAAAAAGAACAATTCAAGGGTTATACACGCCCAGCGCTTGAAGGACATACGTTTGCCACGTTAAGGAACAGCCTTGTTCGCACTACCACGTACTAGACTGTACCTTTTTATATATACATTAAGCATATTTGTTCGTTTTTCACAGATTCAATATTTCGCGCGTATGGCATTTGGGTAGTTAAAAATAGTTTTTGAAAGAAATAATTAGACTTTGCCATGGCTGCAAGGCAAAAACGCGTGGCTTGTACAATGGTATACATTTACACTTTAAAGTGCCTATGAAGTAAAAAATAATTGCTGCTTATTTGAAACGCTTTTCAAAGTAAAGAAGAATGGTGTTTTCCTCAGTTGTCAGTTATCTTTGTCAGTTGTCAGCTAAAACCATCTCGGCCCCGCTCAGAGCAGTGACAAAATGTAATGAGATAGCGCACTACAGCATTACCTTGCACGTCTCTCAAAGTACATCGTATAAATTAAAGGTTTTCCCAAGCCTTCCACCCCAACCCCCCTACCCAGCCACATTAATCCCCCATCTTATATTCATTTTGGCTATTTTTTTTCTTTTAATTCAAGCAAGAGTATCAATTAGATGAATAGTTTTAGCTTTCCTTGTTTATTGAATTGCAAGCTCTGTATATGAATCTATTTGCTTGATAAAGGAATACTTCTTAAAAAATTTCTCTCGCAGATCACTTTATTCTAAGAAACAATCTGTATATGAGACGAACGAAGGTTCCATTTCTTTAACGTCATGAAAACAATCTAATAATGTAGGGATCTCTATGAAAGCAATCTCTGATTTTATTATCAAACTTGTGCTTAGTACTTTAGACTACACGTGTCACTGGTTTAAAAGTAGTCTGACAATAATCAAACATACTAGCTTCTGTTGACCAAAACCGATCTTTTTATTTTCCTACAAAATAAAAATACAGTAAATCTATTATTGAATTAACAAAAGAACAATAACATAGTGGTTAGTGTTGCCTAGCATCGGTAGCCACAAAAAGAGATAAAGGTGCATTTCTAAAACATCTACTACTGTTAAAATACGTCTCATTTAACATTCGAATGCAAAACTTGAACGCATTTAATTTACAAAAAGTCAACCGGACTTAAAATCCATATGTACTACTTCCATCTATCCGGATTCCCTGTTTGAGGGGTTCGCCTGCAAGCTAGTTTTTTGCAAGTGTATAATGACTACTACGATCGTGCAATTACCTTCTATTTGTCTAAATTTTGTACTGATAATTACGAGACAAGCTACATCTACAACGAGAAAACAGGGTTTTTGTTTTTCAACCAAAACGAATCATCGTTTTATAGGATGACGCACCTACGTGTATACCTAACCTATAACTGGTAACATTATTTAGTTTACAAGTGGACTAACAGCTTAGGTTTTGCTTAGTATATGAATGAAAGGTAAAGTAGCAAAAGGGAACGTCGAAAGGGGTCCCCTGGTCAGCTCTCTTTGACTTATGAACAAAACTGAAGCAAAGTTACAAACGCTAACAAGAGAGGCAGTGTTGCCACGACATTAATGCAAATTATGATATCATTATAATACTGACTGGAATTGCCCTCTGATAGTTTCGCCTAAGAGCTTTTAAATTGTAACGGGAAATAACGAAAAATTATTTTTAAAAAATCATGCATTATAGGAGACGAGAACTCCACGCTAAAACGTACTTGGGCTTGAATTTGGCTATATGAGCACTTCGACACAGCGATCACTGTGCTTGAATCTACTGGTTTACTTTGAAGCTACGCTATTCGATAAAGTTTAAATCATCTTCTGCTGTACACAAGAGCATGAAGTTAAGAATGGCCGCTACTGTAAGAAATGCACTCCTGCTTGAATCTCTCCTTTGCCACGTTTCTGTCACAGCCTGTCAAATTCAGTTTACAGCTGATTAGTTTTTGATATCTACACGTCATTAAAAATACGAAAGGGCAGTTATAGATGTGCATATCACCCTTGCATATATACATGTGACATTAAAGAAACGAAAAACATTGTCCTTGTTTCCATCGATTTTGAGTGGAAATTCTATTAGTATACTAAAGTACAATCTGATGCCTTAGGTTCGCGATCGTCCACATAATGGCCGACGGCCGCCTCGATCGGCTATGTCTTGTGATAACTGTAAGCAGAAACACTAGTGAAAGTTGAGGACATGGTAAAACATCTGTGGGGACACAAAATTTCTTTAAGGTATCAAGGTAGGTGGAGTTTTAAGAAAAATGTCAAAAATCTTTTTTTCGCTGTTCAAATTGAAAAGACTGAGAAAAATAATTTGCAGAAGGAATGGAGAAAAAAGGTTTTTATTACTTTTTACGATAAAGAGAAAAACTGTTTTTGAATCTCATGAAATCTCTTACGGCGCGTTGACAGCTCGCCGCCAGTTGTCATATGTAACGCGAATTGCGGTGTAATGTTTTATTTGCGCACGCGAACCGTTCTCGATCTGGTTGTTTCATCGCAAGTTAAGCTTTCGTTCTTGTCAAATTTTCTTTATGTCAGGACGAAAACCCGCAAGAAAACTTCTTGCCCATTTTAGTCTCCGAAGAAGCCGAAGATCTGGAGGAAACAGCAAGTTCAGCGTCGAACAAGATCTTTGGCTCCTGATCTGAGCGACTGTGAGTCGCATTGTTTTAAACTAAGAAGAATGGTTGAAGGAACTCGAGGACACAAATCCCGCCAATGAGGTTGAAGGTCAAAATACAATAAGTGCTAGTCGCACGAAATTGCTGGAGAGCGGATGCGATTCTGAAACTTCCACAGTGAGAGATCGAGTCAAGCACAGATGTAGATGTAGACGATATAGACCTCGAAATTTCCCCTTTTTGGCTTCACGAGCCATATATGGTTTCAGAAAATGTCTGGAGAACGAAGAAGTCTAAACTCGAACAGCATAATCCCAATGCCGCCGACGACATAATCACGGCAGTTTAAATACAAACCTGTTCAAACCTAAGTAGTTTTTCGCTTCTCGGACGATTTCACTGCAAAGTAGACGTCTGTTTATTTCAAGTTGTCATGACCCACTGTTTTGGTAAACTGACCCATGCCGACATCTGTCAGCGCGGGGGGGATTTTTAACACCTAATCATAACGATCTTGCAAAAGGTTTTTCGTCTTTTTCTCGATAAAACAAAACTGCATATAAGGATGAACATTTTTAGTTCGTTTACGCGTGTCTTCCAACGGAATTGGCTGAAAATCGGCAGGTATGTTCCCTATTACCTACTTCAAAAAAGGGTGTTAATTTCGGGTTTAACTTTCGCTTCCGTTTCAGAGTTATGGCCTCTTTAGTGGAAGGAAACACCCGCGTTCAGAACATCAAACTTTAGGAGGATGTAGAAAAAAAAACAAACCACATCTGGAAAATCGCCGATACCCTTTTTGAGGGTGATGTGTGAGAAAACATTTCCGATGTTAATCGCGCCGCTCCGATGATTCACGCGCGGAAGCGAACCACTTTAAGCAAAGCAGTGTTTCTGGGCATTTTTTTTTTCATATCAATACGACAATAACATTTTAGAAAATTTCAAACATATGGTTGTATTCTAGAACTATTAAGCTTTCAGAAAATGTATAGGTTGATGGGGTTCTCTCTCAAAGCGCCAACGTAAGAGCGCGATTTCCAAACACTGTCAATCCACTTACTATGATACCTTAATATAGCCATGCGAGAAAAAAAGGAAAATCACTCGATTCATTCGCCTCACAACATGTAAGTTATCTTTTGTCGCGCCATCTTTGCGTTAACAGCTCGTGCTAGTTCTGTGTTGTCTTAGATGTATCACTATTATGTAGTCGTGCCATGGAGAGAGATCGCGAGGCGACTGTCTATTTATTTATCATGATTCGGTACTCTTTCTGCAGAACGCACCTTAGGAAATCCGGTCTTTAACACACTCGACGATCTTCTTGGTAAGCTGTAAGGCTTGTTGAGCCATCTGGGCTGAGTAAACGTCGTTTGGAATCTGAGGAAAATGCATCCGATCTGGATAACGCATCCGTGTTGAATCGCCAACAAGAAGCTCCAACTGCCATGCCAATTCGGTTAACTCTGAGTCATTTAAGCCGTTGCAATTCTGGACCAAGTTGTGTACACTAGTCTTGTCGGCGTCTATTGTATACTGAGCGGCTTTCAGGGCTTTCTCTGCTGCCTACAAGAGCAATATTCGGTTAGATGGAGCAAGTGTTAATTTGGTAAGTTATATTTTGAATTTTCATCAAAACGGTCGGGAAAGGGACTTTTGTTTAAGCAACGGTACATAGTCCACGAGTAATTAAAATAGTACACTCCAGGCATATAATTATTTACAAAAATGTGCATGTGACATGCACATTTTTGTAAATAATTATATGCCTGGAGTATTTCATGAAGCTGTATAATAATCTCCACTTGCTGTCGTCATGATAGAAAATTGGATGCATCAGTCAACATCCCATGCTTCAAAGAGTGCTTCAAAATATGCACGTCAAGAATGTTTCTCTTACCCCACCTTCTGCACTTTGTTATCAATTTATATTAAAGCTAGGAAAAGACTTGATAATCTTACCTGGTGGCATTTAAAACATGCCCACTCATACGAAGGATTGCCGTACACAATATCATTCTCCACTGCTGCGACATCGGCCTTAGCTTGTCTAAACCATCGCCTTGCTTCGCCTGGTTGAGGATTGTTCCTGTGAGAGTTTCGAGTTGAATGTTGTCTTGTTCGGTATCCCTGGCGTTGAGTGTAATGTTCCCTTGCACGAGCTCCCCAGGATGTAAAGAAGTCGTCGTAAGACCCACCCGAAGCTCTGGATTCTGCGTTAGATCTTCCGCTACCCCGTAGCTCACCTCTTTCCAATCTGGAGGTCTCGTTCTGTATATGTTGACAAACCTCTGTGCAGAATTCTTCATCGCCCAAGTTTTTATCGGGATGCCACCGCAGATACAGTCGCTTAATGATTTTCCTTCTTCTCTCTTCCGGTAGTATCCATGCATCTTCCAGGAGGTCTGAAATTTCATCAAACACCTCCTGTCTACTTCTGCTTCTTGGAGGCTCCCTTCGCTGATCAGACAAAATAATTGCAGATGAGGTTGTAGCGTCCAGACGATGAAATTTGTACAAATCATCAGCATCGACCTCGATCTCTTGGCTATCACCAATATTGATTCTGTAACGCTTGGCCCAGCGGTTGCAATGTTCATTCACCATTATGTCGATAATCACAGCGTATATGTAAGTAGCATTTCCTTCCTGCCTCTGCAGACTCGGGTCGTCTAGTTCGTATCCTACATACTCGCCAGGTTCAAACTCTTCAAAGGCATCATTCAGCAAATGGTGGTCTTCAATTGGGATAAAGGTCCCTGGTGGAGGGTAGATTTTCTCTTCTGCTGGACGGGACGAGTCATCTTGTCGAACACCCATTCCATCTAACAGTGACCAAATATCACTAAGAGGACAACGCAACATCTCAGGAATAAATATTGCCCTCCTTCCGAGAAGCCCTCCACAAATGTCTTCTATCACGTTCGAGACCAACCATATGGCACAAGTACTCTCATCCACTCCTCTCACTGCTGTAATATACACCCTCCAAATTTCTACACTGGAAACTAGAACCTTATCTAAGAAGTGTGAAACTTCTGCTTCACTTTCTGGAATTGGAGCCTCGTCAGTGAAAAGTGTGGTTTTGAGGCTGTTTACTACAAAAAGTTCGATAAGACGAAGCCCTCTTTCGATGTTTTCAATCACAGCATCATCGACTTCTCTCTTCTGTCTACAGTTCTCGTCTCGAATCAGTCTGATAACTCCCGAACAAAACTGTGCAGAAGAAAGCTGCTGCTTCAGTTGCGACACAGCATTAGTCATCACAAATTCATGGGTCTGTGAGGCACTCAATTTTTCTTTGACAACAGAGGAAAGCATTCTTGGCTGTAACGCTGTTGGTAACTTCATCGTTAGTTCTTTATAGTTGATCTGGGCAGAGCTGCAAGTCACATCCATCAAACGAAGGTCGAGTAAGAAAGGTTGGTTAAATTTTTGCAGCCGATTCCGGAGAGTAAGGGGTTCATCATTGAAAATAAGATCTGACGACTTGTGCAAGAAGACCGGTGTTACCGTCTGTTGCCCCTCAGAGGAACTTTCTGCTAAAGATATTCCCGGTAGATACAGTGACAAAAGATAACTTACATGTTGTGAGGCGAATGAATCGAGTGATTTTCCTTTTTTTCTCGCATGGCTATATTAAGGTATCATAGTAAGTGGATTGACAGTGTTTGGAAATCGCGCTCTTACGTTGGCGCTTTGAGAGAGAACCCCATCAACCTATACATTTTCTGAAAGCTTAATAGTTCTAGAATACAACCATATGTTTGAAATTTTCTAAAATGTTATTGTCGTATTGATATGAAAAAAAAAATGCCCAGAAACACTGCTTTGCTTAAAGTGGTTCGCTTCCGCGCGTGAATCATCGGAGCGGCGCGATTAACATCGGAAATGTTTTCTCACACATCACCCTCAAAAAGGGTATCGGCGATTTTCCAGATGTGGTTTGTTTTTTTTTCTACATCCTCCTAAAGTTTGATGTTCTGAACGCGGGTGTTTCCTTCCACTAAAGAGGCCATAACTCTGAAACGGAAGCGAAAGTTAAACCCGAAATTAACACCCTTTTTTGAAGTAGGTAATAGGGAACATACCTGCCGATTTTCAGCCAATTCCGTTGGAAGACACGCGTAAACGAACTAAAAATGTTCATCCTTATATGCAGTTTTGTTTTATCGAGAAAAAGACGAAAAACCTTTTGCAAGATCGTTATGATTAGGTGTTAAAAATCCCCCCCGCGCTGACAGATGTCGGCATGGGTCAGTTTACCAAAACAGTGGGTCATGACAACTTGAAATAAACAGACGTCTACTTTGCAGTGAAATCGTCCGAGAAGCGAAAAACTACTTAGGTTTGAACAGGTTTGTATTTAAACTGCCGTGATTATGTCGTCGGCGGCATTGGGATTATGCTGTTCGAGTTTAGACTTCTTCGTTCTCCAGACATTTTCTGAAACCATATATGGCTCGTGAAGCCAAAAAGGGGAAATTTCGAGGTCTATATCGTCTACATCTACATCTGTGCTTGACTCGATCTCTCACTGTGGAAGTTTCAGAATCGCATCCGCTCTCCAGCAATTTCGTGCGACTAGCACTTATTGTATTTTGACCTTCAACCTCATTGGCGGGATTTGTGTCCTCGAGTTCCTTCAACCATTCTTCTTAGTTTAAAACAATGCGACTCACAGTCGCTCAGATCAGGAGCCAAAGATCTTGTTCGACGCTGAACTTGCTGTTTCCTCCAGATCTTCGGCTTCTTCGGAGACTAAAATGGGCAAGAAGTTTTCTTGCGGGTTTTCGTCCTGACATAAAGAAAATTTGACAAGAACGAAAGCTTAACTTGCGATGAAACAACCAGATCGAGAACGGTTCGCGTGCGCAAATAAAACATTACACCGCAATTCGCGTTACATATGACAACTGGCGGCGAGCTGTCAACGCGCCGTAAGAGATTTCATGAGATTCAAAAACAGTTTTTCTCTTTATCGTAAAAAGTAATAAAAACCTTTTTTCTCCATTCCTTCTGCAAATTATTTTTCTCAGTCTTTTCAATTTGAACAGCGAAAAAAAGATTTTTGACATTTTTCTTAAAACTCCACCTACCTTGATACCTTAAAGAAATTTTGTGTCCCCACAGATGTTTTACCATGTCCTCAACTTTCACTAGTGTTTCTGCTTACAGTTATCACAAGACATAGCCGATCGAGGCGGCCGTCGGCCATTATGTGGACGATCGCGAACCTAAGGCATCAGATTGTACTTTAGTATACTAATAGAATTTCCACTCAAAATCGATGGAAACAAGGACAATGTTTTTCGTTTCTTTAATGTCACATGTATATATGCAAGGGTGATATGCACATCTATAACTGCCCTTTCGTATTTTTAATGACGTGTAGATATCAAAAACTAATCAGCTGTAAACTGAATTTGACAGGCTGTGACAGAAACGTGGCAAAGGAGAGATTCAAGCAGGAGTGCATTTCTTACAGTAGCGGCCATTCTTAACTTCATGCTCTTGTGTACAGCAGAAGATGATTTAAACTTTATCGAATAGCGTAGCTTCAAAGTAAACCAGTAGATTCAAGCACAGTGATCGCTGTGTCGAAGTGCTCATATAGCCAAATTCAAGCCCAAGTACGTTTTAGCGTGGAGTTCTCGTCTCCTATAATGCATGATTTTTTAAAAATAATTTTTCGTTATTTCCCGTTACAATTTAAAAGCTCTTAGGCGAAACTATCAGAGGGCAATTCCAGTCAGTATTATAATGATATCATAATTTGCATTAATGTCGTGGCAACACTGCCTCTCTTGTTAGCGTTTGTAACTTTGCTTCAGTTTTGTTCATAAGTCAAAGAGAGCTGACCAGGGGACCCCTTTCGACGTTCCCTTTTGCTACTTTACCTTTCATTCATATACTAAGCAAAACCTAAGCTGTTAGTCCACTTGTAAACTAAATAATGTTACCAGTTATAGGTTAGGTATACACGTAGGTGCGTCATCCTATAAAACGATGATTCGTTTTGGTTGAAAAACAAAAACCCTGTTTTCTCGTTGTAGATGTAGCTTGTCTCGTAATTATCAGTACAAAATTTAGACAAATAGAAGGTAATTGCACGATCGTAGTAGTCATTATACACTTGCAAAAAACTAGCTTGCAGGCGAACCCCTCAAACAGGGAATCCGGATAGATGGAAGTAGTACATATGGATTTTAAGTCCGGTTGACTTTTTGTAAATTAAATGCGTTCAAGTTTTGCATTCGAATGTTAAATGAGACGTATTTTAACAGTAGTAGATGTTTTAGAAATGCACCTTTATCTCTTTTTGTGGCTACCGATGCTAGGCAACACTAACCACTATGTTATTGTTCTTTTGTTAATTCAATAATAGATTTACTGTATTTTTATTTTGTAGGAAAATAAAAAGATCGGTTTTGGTCAACAGAAGCTAGTATGTTTGATTATTGTCAGACTACTTTTAAACCAGTGACACGTGTAGTCTAAAGTACTAAGCACAAGTTTGATAATAAAATCAGAGATTGCTTTCATAGAGATCCCTACATTATTAGATTGTTTTCATGACGTTAAAGAAATGGAACCTTCGTTCGTCTCATATACAGATTGTTTCTTAGAATAAAGTGATCTGCGAGAGAAATTTTTTAAGAAGTATTCCTTTATCAAGCAAATAGATTCATATACAGAGCTTGCAATTCAATAAACAAGGAAAGCTAAAACTATTCATCTAATTGATACTCTTGCTTGAATTAAAAGAAAAAAATAGCCAAAATGAATATAAGATGGGGGATTAATGTGGCTGGGTAGGGGGGTTGGGGTGGAAGGCTTGGGAAAACCTTTAATTTATACGATGTACTTTGAGAGACGTGCAAGGTAATGCTGTAGTGCGCTATCTCATTACATTTTGTCACTGCTCTGAGCGGGGCCGAGATGGTTTTAGCTGACAACTGACAAAGATAACTGACAACTGAGGAAAACACCATTCTTCTTTACTTTGAAAAGCGTTTCAAATAAGCAGCAATTATTTTTTACTTCATAGGCACTTTAAAGTGTAAATGTATACCATTGTACAAGCCACGCGTTTTTGCCTTGCAGCCATGGCAAAGTCTAATTATTTCTTTCAAAAACTATTTTTAACTACCCAAATGCCATACGCGCGAAATATTGAATCTGTGAAAAACGAACAAATATGCTTAATGTATATATAAAAAGGTACAGTCTAGTACGTGGTAGTGCGAACAAGGCTGTTCCTTAACGTGGCAAACGTATGTCCTTCAAGCGCTGGGCGTGTATAACCCTTGAATTGTTCTTTTTTAATTTAAGAATGGCTTTTTGCAATTGCTTCGGTAATATCAATATCCCGCCTTGCTCATGTTGAGAAAAACAGTTTTACGTTAGTTACCTTATGATATTCGCGCAGTTGCGGGCTCAATAGAGTTTTTGAAAAAAATTCACTGAATTGCAGCTTTTTAGTGATTATATTTGATGAATTACTTGCAGTTTTTAAGCTTTAAACTTCATAGGATTTTAAAATTGTAATTTTAATTTGTTGGAATTTAGTTTTTGGAAATTTTCCTGTATGTTTCTTATCAGGCAACTCGAAAACTACAACAAAAAGGATAGGTCACTGTTAAAAGTACGCGCAGAAAATGGCGCGAGAGCAAAAAGGACGAGGGAGGC
>JAHPZR010033620.1:0-12411 GCA_019787425.1 Platygyra sinensis | reverse complement strand
TTTACAGTAGCATATTCAACAATTAAGCTTATTTATCGAAGGAAAGTGATTCTTTTGCGAATATTTAAATTATTCCATCGAGATTCACCGAGCCTGCTGCGAATAACTCATATAGCATATGCAGACTTAAATATCTAGGGCAGCAAATTGTCGAACTAAAACATGGATAAAAAGAGTCATACATGAGCACAGTTTTGACACTGTACTTATTTATACATCAATACATCAATAAGCACTTAATGACTAGCCACAAGGGAAACAGTGAGTTTCGTTTCCTCGAGACCCTCAATGTTCCCCGAGGCGAAGCCGAGGGGAACATTGAGGTCGAGGGGAAACAAAACTGGCTGTTTCCCGAGGGCCAGTCATTAAGTGTTTTGTTATACCTCCCGACTCAAATATAGAAAAAGCTCCGAAAAAAATTATTCGCTTGACGCCATTGCATACACTGGCCGCACTCGCAAAATTGAGCGGCTGCCAAAACCAACCTGTCCTATCGAAAAATCACGATAACAGTCTTTTTCTTTGCAGCTATCAAAAAAAACATATAGACAGTCCTAAAGTTGCTTTGGCGTCTTCTAATGCTTTACTCGAGCATTTTGAATTTGATTTGATCAGGAGCAGCATATTTTGTGTTAAATTACACAAATACTTTCCTACCTGACGACGGCGATCGACGAGCGAGTTGATGAAGGTGGGCAACCCATTTTTGGCGCCAAACCAAAAGCTTGGAGACACAAAACGTTCATATTTTCCCTTTTGTCAATCTGCACGATATGTTTTTGCGACTATAAATCCCTTTTCTTGAATAAAGAATGCCGTCTCTAATGAGAAACGTTGTCCTACTTCAATGGCTTTTCAACATCAGGCCGACTGGTACTCAAATTTCCCGCGGTTTCAAGGTGCACAACTTGATCACGTACGAGTCCAAAGTTCAAGGTGTTGTTTCCCTAGGGCGTCATTGAGTTTTGACCAATGGCACGTGACACAGTCTCCTCCAATCAGGAAACGTATTTGAGTTGGGAGATATAACAATAGACTTTACCATGGTATTGGAAGCCATCTTGATGGAAGCCGGCCAACTTGTAAGCTGCGTACAATAGCAAATTATAGACAAATGTGTGGGAATTTAATAACGGGCCTGGACGCTTTTTAGCACAGCCACACATCCTCAAATTTGTTTAATTTGTTTAATGCTGATTAATCTTTTGTCTAGTAACCTAATTGTGCTATTCGTAAATTGTTCAGAATTCAATTTTTAGGAAAATTATTTGCCACCGGATGAAACGCGTACAACACTGTACATAATTTCGCGTGTTGCCTTCCCGTCGAGATGTTTCCAATGCCGTGATACAGTTTTATTAAAGATCTATTGAAAATAACTTTCTTTATATACTAATATAAGGTTGGAAAAATGCAAAAAAAGACGCTTACTTTGAAACAGCACAACCATCAGGAGCCTTCAATTCATCTTTGGTGAATTCATGTATATTTGTATTGCCTGGAATTCCTAGTTACGGCCGAAAGGGAGGTGAGACGAAACCATGCATGGTTTACGAGTTTCAATTGCTATGAAAGAAATTTCCTCAGTTGAAAACATTTCGTCCAAGCCTGGTATGACTATCGATGTCCTCGGAATAGGCTAGTTTCGAATTGTGCAGAAACAAAAGAACAGAGTCGAGGTTCAGGGGAATAATTAGCATTTTGTATTGTTCAAAACAAAGGAAAATGCAAATTACTTCCCTGAACCTCGACTCTGTTCTTTTGTTGCTGCACAATTCGAAACTAGCCTATTAACGAGAAGATCGCCGTATTAGCCACCTCTGGTGTGAGGCTCTTGGCGGCAATAATCTGTAGTGTTTCGTGACCAATCAGAATGCCAGAATGTCGGAATGCCAGAAATTATAACTTATTAAGCTGTGTTTATAGATACTGACACTGAGGTGAATAGTTGTTTTAGTATATATACTAAAACAGTGAGATAATATACACCACAAAAAAATTAATTTGGATGATTTCTTCGCTTGTCACGGATGCAAACCGGGACGCCATTTTCTCTTGTGTTGCTTGGAGGTAAATAGCACAGGATATTCGGAGTTTGACGAACCGAGCGCGCGTTCAACGCTATCCAATGTTTTTGCCCCCGCAGGGTTTGGCCCCGAGGCCAAAACCCGAGGAGGCATAATAGTCTCCCCCGCGTATACGTATAAAGAATGTGTGAAATATTGGTGTAGTATGCGAATCAATCCCGATTTGATGAAACTAGGCACGCACGGTGGTCTCGGGTAATCGGGTCGGGTTTCGCCATCTGCGAGCGGCATTTCAAGGTCAATACGGCCTGGATTATGATTTCAGCGTGATCAAATAAATTCGCCTTCTTCCCGTCGAAACCGGACCGCAGACTGCAAACGTGACAGCAAAACGGTGGTCACGTGACCTCCTCAGGTTCGCCGTTTGCCGTAAACGTGATGCTAAAAGCGTCTAATAACCTCTATTAAACCGGTGCCACCTACAAAAGTGACCCTCTGAACCCGTTGAAGTGAAAATATTTGACGACAGCGAAACTTATGGGCGACCGTTGGTTGCTAAAAGATTAATTTTGAGTTTGCTTGACACTGAGCGACAAATGAAACTGCCTTTTTTTCCTTTTTTAGAAGATGGTAAACAACTCTTCAGCGATTCCATCGATAAACCACTCAAGTCACGACACCTGTAGCCAAGAGATATTGGACAGCGGATCATACCATCATGATCTAAATATCTCCATTATCGTCATCAACACGCCTTTTGCCATATTTGCTGTCATCAGCAACATCGTAGTTTTAACCACAATCTGTAAGGCCAAGGAACTTCGCATCCCAGCAAACATTCTCCTTTGTAGCCTGGCCTTAACAGATCTACTGGTTGGCTTGGTCACTCAGCCTCTGTTTGTTGCTTGGCGCGTGATGCTACATTACCCATCTACCATCTGTCGCTCCGAGTTGTTGCACTCCCTGTACGAAGCTTTCCTCTATGTATGCACTGGGGGATCGTTTCTGTGCTTGGCGTACCTTAGTACCGACCGTTTCATGGCTGTGTCAAAACCGTTACATTACCGCGCTCTCGTAACAACTGGAAAAGCCACTCGTAACATGATAATAGTGTGGATTGCATGGATCATTTTCATTGTCCTCCGTTACACGGGTATCGATGAAGAAAAAAATGGGATTATTACTTCCATTGTCGCTGGCATCTTAGTGATTTACCTTCTCGCTATTCAGATAGCATTAATGGTCAGCATTAAGCGGAACAGTATTCATTCCTTGCATTCAGAGGAAAGCAGCGCCACTACCGCTTACAAGAGGGAAAAGCGGTCTGCGGTGACAATTGTTTATATCTTTTTAGCGCTGCTAGTTTTCCTTCTTCCTGCGGTTGTTGTGCAAATTGTCTTGGGATTTACCAGCGCCAATCAGAGTAAAACCGAGATGAATTTTGCCATCTCAGCAATTTTGATAAACTCTTCCGCAAACCCATTAATTTACTTTTGGAGGAGCCGGGAAATGCGCAAAGCAGCAAGACGCATTTTCATACGAGCCAAACCTGAGAATGGAGCGAGTAGTGGTAGTGGGTCTTCTGATAGAAACAGTGCTGCTAACAGCGGAAGGTCACTGGAAGAAACTGTTTAAACAAACTTTATAATTCATGAATGAGTTTAAAGATTTGAACAATACGTATACCCTCCAAACAACTTTTTCAAGTTAACTTTGACCTTACATTTCCTAGAGTTAAAAGTTGTGTTTCTCAAACGCTAGACTTTTAAACTGTGCTTTAGTAATGTTAGTAAATAAACAATGGAGCACTTTTTCTGCGTTTACATAGCTTATTCCGAGGGGAGTTCGGAGAATTCAAGACAGTTGTTTAAACCCGAGAATTAAGAATTCAGTCGAGGGCTTACATAATTTTCGATATTTCTCCCAACCTCCTCAGGGTTTAGAAAAAGTACTCTATTACTTTTATAAGATATCTCTCAAGAATACGCGTGAAACTAAAACGTCACAACCGTGTTTAAATAATGATAATGACAATGATAATGATAACAATAATGACAGTGACAATGACAATGACAATGACAATGACAATGACAATGACAATGACGATGACGATGACGATGATGGTGATGATGATAATGATAATAATAGTGATACTGCTAGTGTTAATGATAATGATAATGATAATGATAATGGTAATGATAATGATAATGATAATGGTAATGATAATGATAATCATACTGATAATAATAATGATCATGATAATGATAATGATAAAAATGATAAAAACATTTTCAAAGTTTTATATTTAGGATTTTATAAGATGATAATGATAATAATAATAATAATAATAATGATAATAATAATAATAATAATAATAATGATAATAATAATAATAATAATAATAATAAATATATCTTATTAGACGTTTTGTTGAATAGTATCGCTGAGTCTTTTTACGAGTTGTTCCGTATTATGACGAGCCCTCAGGGTGAGTCAAAATACAAACAACACGTCAAATTGTTATGTCCGTGCGGGCGAGTTTCGCGGATATTTATTTACGGGGAATGGGTGACAGAAGTATACGAAGCGGAACGGAATTGGCGCGTGAAATCCAGCTAACTGATTGGTCAACAGCAAACGAACCTGTCTAACTGGTCCTCTGGAGTACAAATACCGCGTGATATTTGTACTCGCTTTGGGCGTTATTTGTACCCTACAAGGTGCAGTTGGATAATAATAATAATAATAATAATAATAATAATAATAATAATAATAATAATTTTTAAAAATAATAATTCAACTTTATTTACATCTTTGAAAAAACCCAGTTACGAATACTTTGAAGAAACTTATGCTAGTTTACAATACTTTTAAAAAACTAGTTTACAAAGCGTCAAAACATGAAATCCTAAATGCAATAATAATAATAATAATAATAATAATAATAATTAAGGCAAACAAAAGATGCGGATAATGAATAATCATTTAGGCTTTTGTACATTATGCTTTTATTTTCCCACTAAAATGCTCCTTTTCCCCAAAAAATGTCACTAAAATGCTCGGTTAATGCTCATACAGAGGGATTAAAAATTTTCAGAATAATTTTGACGCCTCAACATATTTAACAGTTCAGAGTACTTAACAAAAACGTATACTTAGTATAACAACTTAACAACAACGCATATAAAAGTTTTAACACACCAGAAGATAATTCTCTATAGCTAACTGATCTGTTGTTCTGTTGATCCTTTGTCCCCTTTCGGTGATACTTATGTGAAGAGGTTAAGTTTAGTCGTCATTTTCCTGTAAAAAATATTTTTTAATTCTACATTCTGTGGAAAAAGACTTAATTTGCTAGGAAAAATAATAATAATAATAATAATAATTCAGGCGTGATTGGGATTCAAAACCATGACCTCTGCAATGCCAGTGTAACGCTTAACCAACAGCTGAGCTATCAAATCATTTGGGAGCTGGTCACATCGCCATTAACGGCGAAGAACGGAAGTGACTATGAAAAATCATGATCATGTGTTTGAACTGCATGCGGAGAAAGATGCAACGACATGATTATGAAATTTAAGCCTCAAAAAAGTCAGGTCAGAACAGTAGAGCACTGCACCAGTGTCTCAGAGGTCGTGGGCTCCATTCGAATTTAGTAGAATTCTACTAGTATACTAATGCAAATGCTGAGATCTGATTGGCTGAGCCATTGCACACTATCAGCCATTAGTGTGCAGTGGCTGGAACTAATCTACGAAATGGCGACGTTTTATCGTTTTGCCAACGTTTTGGAGCAAAATTTTGATGAAAATGGATAATTAAATTCCTGAGAAGAGTTAACGAAAGACATTTATGGTTTCTTAACTTTAAAAAAGTTGAAACTATTGAAAAAATGATGCGCGCCCGTATACAACTTTTAAAATTTTAAATGCCAATTCAATCCGAGCAATATTTTTAAGGTACAAAGTTTAATAATACGCCTTCGGCCTCATCAACTATCACCCCATAGAAATCTCTAGCTCATAATCTAATTGTTAAATATCCTATAGTCACTTGCATAAATGATTATGTAATTACAAAGTTTTGTTTCTGCTCATGTGCAATTTTTATGTCAGTAATTTTCTGCTTCCTCGTGTTTTTCACATTAGAGCGACAACTCGCGATCGGCAGTTGTACCCATTTGTGACAGTAATATTTATAAATCTTCTCTAACACACTCTACTGAAATAAAAAATGAATGGCATTTGCACAATGATTGAAATCCATAGAGGGCATGTTACTATCTCGTACGGAGCATATACTTTGCTTATACGTAAAAAACTAGTTGCTATTAACCTAATTATGGAGCCTCCATTTATGAATTGAAAACCACAGAGTACTCATAAAATCTCAGGTTGCAAATTATGTGTACAATAAAGTTGAATTATTATTTTTAAAAATATTATTATTATTATTATTATTATTATTATTATTATTATTTTATTATCCAACTGCACCTTGTAGGGTACAAATAACGCCCAAAGCGAGTACAAATATCACGCGGTATTTGTACTCCAGAGGACCAGTTAGACAGGTTCGTTTGCTGTTGACCAATCAGTTAGCTGGATTTCACGCGCCAATTCCGTTCCGCTTCGTATACTTCTGTCACCCATTCCCCGTAAATAAATATCCGCGAAACTCGCCCGCACGGACATAACAATTTGACGTGTTGTTTGTATTTTGACTCACCCTGAGGGCTCGTCATAATACGGAACAACTCGTAAAAAGACTCAGCGATACTATTCAACAAAACGTCTAATAAGATATATTTATTATTATTATTATTATTATTATTATCATTATTATTATTATTATTATTATTATCATTATTATTATTATTATTATTATCATTATCATCTTATAAAATCCTAAATATAAAACTTTGAAAATGTTTTTATCATTTTTATCATTATCATTATCATGATCATTATTATTATCAGTATGATTATCATTATCATTACCATTATCATTATCATTATCATTACCATTATCATTATCATTATCATTATCATTAACACTAGCAGTATCACTATTATTATCATTATCATCATCACCATCATCGTCATCGTCATCGTCATTGTCATTGTCATTGTCATTGTCATTGTCATTGTCATTGTCACTGTCATTATTGTTATCATTATCATTGTCATTATCATTATTTAAACACGGTTGTGACGTTTTAGTTTCACGCGTATTCTTGAGAGATATCTTATAAAAGTAATAGAGTACTTTTTCTAAACCCTGAGGAGGTTGGGAGAAATATCGAAAATTATGTAAGCCCTCGACTGAATTCTTAATTCTCGGGTTTAAACAACTGTCTTGAATTCTCCGAACTCCCCTCGGAATAAGCTATGTAAACGCAGAAAAAGTGCTCCATTGTTTATTTACTAACATTACTAAAGCACAGTTTAAAAGTCTAGCGTTTGAGAAACACAACTTTTAACTCTAGGAAATGTAAGGTCAAAGTTAACTTGAAAAAGTTGTTTGGAGGGTATACG
This sequence comes from Platygyra sinensis, assembly GCA_019787425.1. Lineage (NCBI taxonomy): Eukaryota > Metazoa > Cnidaria > Anthozoa > Scleractinia > Merulinidae > Platygyra > Platygyra sinensis. The sequence goes on along the minus strand of JAHPZR010033620.1, from coordinate 4,844 downwards.
TATTGTTCAAATCTTTAAACTCATTCATGAATTATAAAGTTTGTTTAAACAGTTTCTTCCAGTGACCTTCCGCTGTTAGCAGCACTGTTTCTATCAGAAGACCCACTACCACTACTCGCTCCATTCTCAGGTTTGGCTCGTATGAAAATGCGTCTTGCTGCTTTGCGCATTTCCCGGCTCCTCCAAAAGTAAATTAATGGGTTTGCGGAAGAGTTTATCAAAATTGCTGAGATGGCAAAATTCATCTCGGTTTTACTCTGATTGGCGCTGGTAAATCCCAAGACAATTTGCACAACAACCGCAGGAAGAAGGAAAACTAGCAGCGCTAAAAAGATATAAACAATTGTCACCGCAGACCGCTTTTCCCTCTTGTAAGCGGTAGTGGCGCTGCTTTCCTCTGAATGCAAGGAATGAATACTGTTCCGCTTAATGCTGACCATTAATGCTATCTGAATAGCGAGAAGGTAAATCACTAAGATGCCAGCGACAATGGAAGTAATAATCCCATTTTTTTCTTCATCGATACCCGTGTAACGGAGGACAATGAAAATGATCCATGCAATCCACACTATTATCATGTTACGAGTGGCTTTTCCAGTTGTTACGAGAGCGCGGTAATGTAACGGTTTTGACACAGCCATGAAACGGTCGGTACTAAGGTACGCCAAGCACAGAAACGATCCCCCAGTGCATACATAGAGGAAAGCTTCGTACAGGGAGTGCAACAACTCGGAGCGACAGATGGTAGATGGGTAATGTAGCATCACGCGCCAAGCAACAAACAGAGGCTGAGTGACCAAGCCAACCAGTAGATCTGTTAAGGCCAGGCTACAAAGGAGAATGTTTGCTGGGATGCGAAGTTCCTTGGCCTTACAGATTGTGGTTAAAACTACGATGTTGCTGATGACAGCAAATATGGCAAAAGGCGTGTTGATGACGATAATGGAGATATTTAGATCATGATGGTATGATCCGCTGTCCAATATCTCTTGGCTACAGGTGTCGTGACTTGAGTGGTTTATCGATGGAATCGCTGAAGAGTTGTTTACCATCTTCTAAAAAAGGAAAAAAAGGCAGTTTCATTTGTCGCTCAGTGTCAAGCAAACTCAAAATTAATCTTTTAGCAACCAACGGTCGCCCATAAGTTTCGCTGTCGTCAAATATTTTCACTTCAACGGGTTCAGAGGGTCACTTTTGTAGGTGGCACCGGTTTAATAGAGGTTATTAGACGCTTTTAGCATCACGTTTACGGCAAACGGCGAACCTGAGGAGGTCACGTGACCACCGTTTTGCTGTCACGTTTGCAGTCTGCGGTCCGGTTTCGACGGGAAGAAGGCGAATTTATTTGATCACGCTGAAATCATAATCCAGGCCGTATTGACCTTGAAATGCCGCTCGCAGATGGCGAAACCCGACCCGATTACCCGAGACCACCGTGCGTGCCTAGTTTCATCAAATCGGGATTGATTCGCATACTACACCAATATTTCACACATTCTTTATACGTATACGCGGGGGAGACTATTATGCCTCCTCGGGTTTTGGCCTCGGGGCCAAAACCCTGCGGGGGCAAAAACATTGGATAGCGTTGAACGCGCGCTCGGTTCGTCAAACTCCGAATATCCTGTGCTATTTACCTCCAAGCAACACAAGAGAAAATGGCGTCCCGGTTTGCATCCGTGACAAGCGAAGAAATCATCCAAATTAATTTTTTTGTGGTGTATATTATCTCACTGTTTTAGTATATATACTAAAACAACTATTCACCTCAGTGTCAGTATCTATAAACACAGCTTAATAAGTTATAATTTCTGGCATTCCGACATTCTGGCATTCTGATTGGTCACGAAACACTACAGATTATTGCCGCCAAGAGCCTCACACCAGAGGTGGCTAATACGGCGATCTTCTCGTTAATAGGCTAGTTTCGAATTGTGCAGCAACAAAAGAACAGAGTCGAGGTTCAGGGAAGTAATTTGCATTTTCCTTTGTTTTGAACAATACAAAATGCTAATTATTCCCCTGAACCTCGACTCTGTTCTTTTGTTTCTGCACAATTCGAAACTAGCCTATTCCGAGGACATCGATAGTCATACCAGGCTTGGACGAAATGTTTTCAACTGAGGAAATTTCTTTCATAGCAATTGAAACTCGTAAACCATGCATGGTTTCGTCTCACCTCCCTTTCGGCCGTAACTAGGAATTCCAGGCAATACAAATATACATGAATTCACCAAAGATGAATTGAAGGCTCCTGATGGTTGTGCTGTTTCAAAGTAAGCGTCTTTTTTTGCATTTTTCCAACCTTATATTAGTATATAAAGAAAGTTATTTTCAATAGATCTTTAATAAAACTGTATCACGGCATTGGAAACATCTCGACGGGAAGGCAACACGCGAAATTATGTACAGTGTTGTACGCGTTTCATCCGGTGGCAAATAATTTTCCTAAAAATTGAATTCTGAACAATTTACGAATAGCACAATTAGGTTACTAGACAAAAGATTAATCAGCATTAAACAAATTAAACAAATTTGAGGATGTGTGGCTGTGCTAAAAAGCGTCCAGGCCCGTTATTAAATTCCCACACATTTGTCTATAATTTGCTATTGTACGCAGCTTACAAGTTGGCCGGCTTCCATCAAGATGGCTTCCAATACCATGGTAAAGTCTATTGTTATATCTCCCAACTCAAATACGTTTCCTGATTGGAGGAGACTGTGTCACGTGCCATTGGTCAAAACTCAATGACGCCCTAGGGAAACAACACCTTGAACTTTGGACTCGTACGTGATCAAGTTGTGCACCTTGAAACCGCGGGAAATTTGAGTACCAGTCGGCCTGATGTTGAAAAGCCATTGAAGTAGGACAACGTTTCTCATTAGAGACGGCATTCTTTATTCAAGAAAAGGGATTTATAGTCGCAAAAACATATCGTGCAGATTGACAAAAGGGAAAATATGAACGTTTTGTGTCTCCAAGCTTTTGGTTTGGCGCCAAAAATGGGTTGCCCACCTTCATCAACTCGCTCGTCGATCGCCGTCGTCAGGTAGGAAAGTATTTGTGTAATTTAACACAAAATATGCTGCTCCTGATCAAATCAAATTCAAAATGCTCGAGTAAAGCATTAGAAGACGCCAAAGCAACTTTAGGACTGTCTATATGTTTTTTTTGATAGCTGCAAAGAAAAAGACTGTTATCGTGATTTTTCGATAGGACAGGTTGGTTTTGGCAGCCGCTCAATTTTGCGAGTGCGGCCAGTGTATGCAATGGCGTCAAGCGAATAATTTTTTTCGGAGCTTTTTCTATATTTGAGTCGGGAGGTATAACAAAACACTTAATGACTGGCCCTCGGGAAACAGCCAGTTTTGTTTCCCCTCGACCTCAATGTTCCCCTCGGCTTCGCCTCGGGGAACATTGAGGGTCTCGAGGAAACGAAACTCACTGTTTCCCTTGTGGCTAGTCATTAAGTGCTTATTGATGTATTGATGTATAAATAAGTACAGTGTCAAAACTGTGCTCATGTATGACTCTTTTTATCCATGTTTTAGTTCGACAATTTGCTGCCCTAGATATTTAAGTCTGCATATGCTATATGAGTTATTCGCAGCAGGCTCGGTGAATCTCGATGGAATAATTTAAATATTCGCAAAAGAATCACTTTCCTTCGATAAATAAGCTTAATTGTTGAATATGCTACTGTAAAAATTTAGTTACTTTTTATTTTAAATGTAAAACTTTTACTTTTAGATATTACTAGATGTGTAGATACAAATACGATTTCTTGTTCTGGAAATGTTTGCTCTTTCATTGTCTGTAAATAACCGTTCCAGCCGGACTTAACTATGGATGGGCTAGAAGAAATCTATTACTCCCGCTCGTGTCATGCCACCAAAATCTTCCTCAAGCACAGGCAACGTTGAGCCATTCGGAATCTTCATTTTCTACGACTGAAACGGACATTATCTTACCTCAGGAATGACTGGCCGGTATTGATACTAAAATGACGTACTCATCGAAATCTGCGTAAGACCCATGCAATCTCTCGGTATAATCTTGGTATAATCCTCCCAAAAGTTGAAGCAAGATTTTAAAATGAATTTAATTTCACCTGTTTCAGGAAATGTAATCTAATGCGTTGATATTGAATTTCCAAATTTTCATTAATTAGAACCAGATAGTTTTCTGTAAAATAAATTCCTTTTTTATCGCACTCTGATTGTTGGGTTGCTTGCTCTGGTTATGCGATCGTCGTATAGAACTGTTTGGCAAAGAATTTTAAATGCTGTACCAGCGACATTTTTTCGCAAAAATTAGACCTTCATAAGCATAATTTTGTCTGTTTGCTTTTCCTAGTATTCAAGATGCTGTACGTATGAAACCGAATGGCAGATGGAACAATGAACGCAACGTCATTAATGTGAGCAAGCTTGTACTCTATTTATCAAATTTGGACAAAATGTCATCGCTATTAAAATAATCTGTCGTTTGTTGTCACATATTTTTCTTCCAGTTTCTTTTTGTTCCAACGTTGACATGGTACCAGATACATCCTCTAAATTATTGTAAATTTTAACGAAAGCTAATAGAAACCATGAAAATGGGGTAACATAAAAGGAATACTAATATGGATATTTTCATGCGTGAGGTTATGATTCACCAAGACTTATAACTTCATATATTTTTCAGCCTGCAGTATTCCAGTTGCTTTTTTTACTCTACCGTATGTGATAAAGTTGCTACTGATAACAAAATGAAGAGGAAAAGGAGCTTTTTCCATATTTTATCGTTAATCTCCAGAAGATGACGTTTAATTTGGTATTTCCTTAGCTATTTCAGGATA
>JAHPZR010033619.1:5000-22981 GCA_019787425.1 Platygyra sinensis | reverse complement strand
AGGCTTGGACGAAATGTTTCCAACTGAGGAAATTTCTTTCATAGCAACTGAAACTCGTAAACCATGCATGGTTTCGTCTCACCTCCCTTTCGGCCGTAACTAGTAATTCCAGACAATACAAATATACATGAATTCACCAAAGATGAATTGAAGGCTCCTAATGGTTGTGCTGTTTCAAAGTAAGCGTCTTTTTTTGCATTTTTCCAACCTTATATTAGTATATAAAGAAAGGTATTTTCAATAGATCTTTAATAAAACTGCATCACGGCATTGGAAACCATCTCGACGGGAAGGCAACACGCGAAATTATGTACAGTGTTGTACGCGTTTCATCCGGTGGCAAATAATTTTCCTAAAAATTGAATTCTGAACAATTTACGAATAGCACAATTAGGTTACTAGACAAAAGATTAGTCAGCATTAAACAAATTAAACAAATTTGAGGATGTGTGGCTGTGCTAAAAAGCGTCCAGGCCCGTTATTAAATTCCCACACATTTGTCTATAATTTGCTATTGTACGCAGCTTACAAGTTGGCCGGCTTCCATCAAGATGGCTTCCAATACCATGGTAAAGTCTATTGTTATATCTCCCAACTCAAATACGTTTCCTGATTGGAGGAGACTGTGTCACGTGCCATTGGTCAAAACTCAATGACGCCCTAGGGAAACAACACCTTGAACTTTGGACTCGCACGTGATCAAGTTGTGCACCTTGAAACCGCGGGAAATTTGAGCACCAGTCGGCCTGATGTTGAAAAGCCATTGAAGTAGGACAACGTTTCTCATTAGAGACGGCATTCATTATTCAAGAAAAGGGATTTATAGTCGCAAAAACATATCGTGCAGATTGACAAAAGGGAAAATATGAACGTTTTGTGTCTCCAAGCTTTTGGTTTGGCGCCAAAAATGGGTTGCCCACCTTCATCAACTCGCTCGTCGATCGCCGTCGTCAGGTAGGAAAGTATTTGTGTAATTTACACACAAAATATGCTGCTCCTGATCAAATCAAACTCAAAATGCTCGAGTAAAGTATTAGAAGACGCCAAAGCAACTTTAGGACTGTCTATATATTTTTTTTGATAGCTGCAAAGAAAAAGACTGTTATCGTGATTTTTCGATAGGACAGGTTGGTTTTGGCAGCCGCTCAATTTTGCGAGTGCGGCCAGTGTATACAATGGCGTCAAGCGAATAATTTTTTCGGAGCTTTTTCTATATTTGAGTCGGGAGGTATAACAAAACACGTTAATGACTGGCCCTCGGGAAAGAGCCAGTTTTGTTTCCCCTCGACCTCAATGTTCCCCTCGGCTTCGCCTCGGGGAACATTGAGGGTCTCGAGGAAACAAAACTCACTGTTTCCCTTGTGGCTAGTCATTAAGTGCTTATTGATGTATTGATGTATAACTAAGTACAGTGTCAAAACTGTGCTCATGTATGACTCTTTTTATCCATGTTTTAGTTCGACAATTTGCTGCCCTAGATATTTAAGTCTGCACATGCTATATGAGTTATTCGCAGCAGGCTCGGTGAATCTCGATGGAATAATTTAAATATTCGCAAAAGAATCACTTTCCTTCGATAAATAAGCTTAATTGTTGAATATGCTACTGTAAAAATTTAGTTACTTTTTGTTTTAAATGTAAAACTTTTACTTTTAGATATTACTCGATGTGTAGATACAAATACGATTTCTTGTTCTGGAAATGCTTGCTCTTTCATTGTCTGTAAATAACCGTTCCAGCCGGACTTAACTATGGATGGACTAGAAGAAATCTATTACTCCCACTCGTGTCATGCCACCAAAATCTTCCTCAAGCACAGGCAACGTTGAGCCATTCGGAATCTTCATTTTCTACGACCGAAACGGACATTATCTTACCTCAGGAATGACCGGCCGGTATTGATACTAAAACGACGTACTCATCGAAATCTGCGTAAGACCCATGCAATCTCTCGGTATAATCTTGGTATAATCCTCCCAAAAGTTGAAGCAAGATTTTAAAATGAATTTAATTTCACCTGTTTCAGAAAATGTAATCTAATGCGTTGATATTGAATTTCCAAATTTTCATTAATTAGAACCAGATAGTTTTCTGTAAAATAAATTCCATTTTTATCGCACTCTGATTGTTGGGTTGCTTGCTCTGGTTATGCGATCGTCGTATAGAACTGTTTGGCAAAGAATTTTAAATGCTGTACCAGCGACATTTTTTCGCAAAAATTAGACCTTCATAAGCATAATTTTGTCTGTTTGCTTTCCCTAGTATTCAAGATGCTGTACGTATGAAGCTGAATGGCAGATGGAACAATGAACGCAACGTCATTAATGTGAGCAAGCTTATGCTCTATTTATCAAATTTGGACAAAATGTCATCGCTATTAAAATAATCTGTCGTTTGTTGTCACATATTTTTCTTCCAGTTTCTTTTTGTTCCAACGTTGACATGGTACCAGATACATCCTCTAAATTATTGTAAATTTTAACGAAAGCTAATAGAAACCATGAAAATGGGGTAACATAAAAGGAATACTAATATGGATATTTTCATGCGTGAGGTTATGATTCAGCAAGACTTATAACTTCATATATTTTTCAGCCTGCAGTATTCCAGTTGCTTTTTTTACTCTACCGTATGTGATAAAGTTGCTACTGATCACAAAATGAAGAGGAAAAGGAGCTTTTTCCATATTTTATCGTTAATCTCCAGAAGATGACGTTTAATTTGGTATTTCCTGAGCTATTTCAGGATAGTGATATACAGTGATAAAATAAATGTTTCGATAGTACAATGTTTCAGTATGAAGTATATGCTAAGGTACCGATATCAAACTTGTTCAATATGCCGAAACGCGATTCCCTTCAGTGATAACAAGATTCTAAATTCCGTCTATCGCTTTGAGGACGAACAAAAAACACCTCAAAAAGAATGACGTTGTGCAAGCCATCTTGCACTCGAGTCTTCTTAAAATAATTCACAGCAACTTATTCGTATAGGCTTGAATAAAACAATCGTAGAACTTCGTTTGTCGCTGTATATGAATGTCTGTGTTTGTGCGTACGTGATGTTGCGTTTGCGGCTTCTTCTAGAAACAAGATTCCTTGGATTGACAACTAAAAAGATCACCCGGTATAAAAATATCATCCAACTTGGTCAAAGTGAAAAATATAGCTCTTCGCAATTTAAACATTGTCGTTTTTGAAAGTTCCAACAAATGATAAGTGCAAATCCTTGCTTTAGAAACCAGCTATCTAGGAAATTGTCAGGTTTCAATATTGGGCTTATAAATGAATATCTAGTTTTAACCCTAACGGAGCTTCGCCTTCGACCCTCGCCAAAATGTAGACCTTGAGAACAATAATAAAGAACAATCCCACACCACCTTACTTTTGTAAATAGACCGGTCAACGGCTGGGTTTCTGATTTGGTTTCGTACAGTGGTCTTTCGTCGCTCTTGGCCAAATGATAGTTTCTCTTTTCTAAAAGAGGATTTGTTTTATTAAAACGGAAGGCTAAACTGTGCTATCGTGCATGCGTCATATTCAGGAGCAATCTATTTTCCATGCGTCAGATCTTTTCCAACAAAATGCCATCCCTTATTGGCACGGTCCTGATTAACTTGTTGTGGATAACAAAACCAAAAAGAACAATTAACTTTCAATTCTAAACGAAGGATTCAACCTTGAAACTTCAAGCACACGACGACTGAATGCGCTATTTTCCAATATATTTTCATAAATATATAGTCATTACTGATAGTCAAATGTTTTTAAACATGAAATACACACAGAGGTACTGATATCAGGATGAGACTTTTTATTAGCATGATCCGTTTTACTGAGAACTAGCATCTATTACTAAATTGCTCATACTGCTTCTAGCAAGGAAAAAGGTTCAGTTTGAAAAATTATATATTATGGGTTAATTATATTACTTTGAGCAAGCCATGTTGCACTGAATCTTAACTATTTAAAGATGCATGTGTGATGTCGCATATATATTGTGATGTTTTGTGATGTTGCATATAGGTTCACTTCTCCTCAAAGTTCGATCTTCGGGTCGACGACTATAAAAGCAATACAAACTTTTGTTTCCTCAATGTTTAAAATCCAGCTTTGCTTAAGATATTAAAGGGGAATTTTCAAGATTTGAACAATCCGCCTGGTTTAAATGGTTGACTTCAAGAAACAGCTATCTCAAAATAAATTGGAACAAAAATATTAACGAGAAGGCCATTACTTACTTTCGTCGATGAAGAAGAAAAGGGGCTCCAAATTTAATTGCCTTATTGTGCGATGACATCTTTCGCTCGTGGCTTGCAAAATTGTTTCTCCTTTTAAAAGGCAAGATGAATGATAAAAGTTGAAACCCTAAACCCTACTACAGTGTACGTCATACTGATTGGTCGCCATCTGTCATCCCCTTTTCAATCGAATGTCGTTCCTCATTACTCTCTTAATCATTCTTTTTTGCTCTTATCAACAGTGCAATCCTCGGTTTTTCGTTTTAGAAAATTAATATCGGAGGGCTTTCGGATTCAACTGAGTTTACTTGCGTGATTGACAAACTGTACCTATAAAAATAAATGATCAAGCAAACATTTGAAATGTAATACCAAAATGTATTTGCAAATTGTTCCCACCGTTTTCGTGGATATGCGACTTTGGAAAACAAAACACCCGCGGAAACGTTTCCAAAATTTCCGTCAGTCTTGCGTGTTATCGACAGATCGGATCGAAATCCACCAATAAAAGCTACTAGTGTAACCTTCAGACCTTCTTTAGGTCATGCGAACGGGCTGTGATTGGTGGATTTCGATCAGATCTGTCGATAACATGTATGATTGACGGAAATTTTGGAAACGTTTCCGCGGGTGCTTTGTTTTCGAAAGCGGTCGCGTATCAACGAAAACGGTGGTAACAAGCAAAAATTCGACTGCTCGTGGAAAGCAGTTCTAGCCGCAATTCAAGATAGCATTTGTTTAAAGTAAAGATCGCCATTTATCTAGCTGATATAATTATTATATTCATTTTTTAACCGAGAGGAATCGTTGTGTTTTTTTAAGTTAGGTAAGGTAAGGTAACTTTGTTTTTGTGAACTTCCTTTTTCTGAAAAGGACGTCAAAATGATTTCTTTTCTATGGAAGTGCAAAATTCGTCGCTTCGCCTGTATGTTCAATGGCTATCCTGCAATATGTTTCAGTTGTTGCTATTTGTCTCTCACTATTTGTTTCTTGCTGACGTTTTTCCAAATGTGAAACTCAAATAGATCTTTCGATTGGCAGCAAAAACCTGTGGTCGCTGAAATACCACAAGGCCATCTTGAGTTAACAAACAGCTGCAATGTTGTGAAACCAAGTTGCCATAAGCTGGTTAACTGGGTGAGACTTTTCTTAATCATAACCACAAGTTTCTTTGTTTAACACCTGATGTTAAAGTGTACGTGCTTCCTGGCTGAGACTGACCTTGAAAACGCGATAAAGAAAATAAATTCAAATTTTACGGGCAAATGCGAGTTTTAAATACTGATTTTTCAATTTTTTGAATTACAACCTTGATCAAAACGTGCTTGGAGCTTGAAAACCTCTTCCGCTGTAGAATTGATCACTACACGCAGTTGTATTAAAAATATAATACATTATGTAATTGCACACGATACATTTTTGGAGAGATGTATAAATTTGGTGTTGCCTTTGAATTTATTTTCCTGAGGTTTTGATATGAAAATGTTCGTGCATGCTATTTTTGAAACACTACTCAGAAATAGAAGAAATTCACTCATATTTCAACAAAGCAATTCATCAATCATCAGGTTAACATGAAGGAAACAAAAGCCGGCTCAAACTAAACAATGTTTGAGTCATTGCTGTAGCGGAACCCAACTTCCATGGCCTGAGATATTACTTTTGTCCAAGTAATCCGGCCATTTATCAAGAAAATCATTTGTCTTGCTTTTATATCTTCTAGTACATATGAAAAGCATATATAATGCAGTATTTGCATATTTTTGGCAAATTTATCATGTTTTATGGTGTAAATTTGTAAATTTGCCTACATTTTGTTGCGTAACGGAAATGAATATGATGACCCCGAGACAGACACCTAACAAAAAATGATCGTGTGTAGTTTACTATATCCAGACCTGCTGTGTTACATATTTCAAGCTAAATGTAAAATAAAAACGTTCTGTTGTAGAACGAAATAGGAAAAAAAAATAAGCGCTGTACGTAGTTGATGTTCTCGAAACTGACAGAACTTGATCATTTTGTCGTTGTTGTTTTGTAGACGATGATTAAAAAATAACGCTCGTGGAAGCTAAGAATAGTTTAAGCTTGCTAATATCAAATGATCTTGAAACTTTGCATGGTCACTGAAACCGAACATTAATCCCACCAAAATGCCTCCGCCCTTCAAAAACGTTCTGGTTTACTTACGAAACATGTTACATCCGTTATTTATATCAGTTATCGGGGAACTTCAGTTCTTGTCACGTACAAAAACATCCCGCAAACTATCCGATTTTCTACGGTCTAGTTAAACGTACATTCCTCACAATCTTAAATTAAAGGTGCAAGTAGGTCTGTGCATTTGAATTTAGAATAAAAAGCAGAAGGCGAATCTAGCTTGTGGTTTTTCCTAGTAAATAGTATGAAACTCCGAAATGCTTTCTATGAGTTATGCCCATGCCCCTCTACCGAATACTTATGAGGAGACCAACAGCGGGGTATAAGCATACTCTATTAAACAGGAACAGTGACTGGAACAAATGTAATCGTGAACAACAAAAATTGTATGATCCCCCAAAAAATCATTTGTCAGAAAGTTTTAAACGTTCCCTTTCAGTTTAACAAAACAGTCTTTGTCCTTCTCACCTATAAATCTACCCTTGCCAGGAAAGTAAACCTTCGTGGTTTTGGAAGTCATATTTTTTAAGCAAAGTGATTGACACCCTATGCAGTTGTAACTAGAGCTAGACAAAGTTTTCAGGTTGACGTTGAACAACTTTCTAAATAGAATGTAACGCGTTTTGGAATATAAGATATAACAGTGTTAGCATGTTTTCTGCTCAAGTAAATCGTTCTTGTTGTCTTAGGAAATATAAGGTCAAATCAAATTATAATGCGAAAAACACTCACCATCATTCAGTGATTCCAAGACTGAAAATAAGAACAAGTTTTGAATTTCTGTTAAGCGTACAGCTTCTAGCTCCTCTTATCTTTAAAAACATGTGCCTGAAATATTTTCTTTTCATAACATTCCTCCCTGCTGTTCAGTTTTCTGCTGTGTCATTGCGAGTCGTAGTGAAACTCTTAATTATATAACAAATTTAAGATAATCATCAAGGCGTATTGGTGTTGGAACTTACATGTGAACACGTTAAAATTCCCGTTACTTAAACTGGATCACTGAATAATGGAATTCAAGAGTTTTCGTTGGCTTAGATATCGTGATGTATGAACATTTATATCATGCTATATATTTATGGTAAGCGTATGGGGAATTTTGTCAACTTTAGTTATTTATTATTATCTCTTAGTATTCCACACGCGCCTCGTTGGCTATCTATCAAATCCAACACGCGCTTGTGGAATAATTGTTAATTATGCATAGGATCTATATTGCACAGAGCCTTCCGTTTTGGTTATCACTTTTAGTATAATAAAGATAAGTGGTATCAAATAAATCAGTTGAAGTGGCTTTTGCCGCTCAAATTTTCCCCGAAGTGGCCTGCGGCACTGACACAATTAAAACCACAGCGAGAACCGAAAACGTGAGCCGGATCTGTTGTACACCAATGATCAACAAACTGATTTTTACGCCACGAGGGAAAATAAACAAAATAAGACAGGACACAAAACACAATAGCATCAAACTGTTTGAATTGCTAAACATCAAGGGAAGTTTACTCTAAATGGAGTTTACGCCCTCCTGTTCAGTTTCCGATTGATGATAATAATGGAACTTCAATATCAAACAGGAGTCCTTGTCTCATGACATTTACAAACAAGAAGAAGTTAGTTGCTGCCAAATAGTTAATTTTATTTTTGGTATATTTCATGTGCCTGTGTCTTTTCTCTACCCTTAAAACAAGGTAAATCTCTTGAACTTAACAGAAGAAGAAGTTAACAACTGATAACTTTGAAGCAGTGTCTTTATCAAGATGTGTCTCCTAAATATTTAATTCCAAATGACTATAGAGGGAAAAAACAGTATTTGAATGTTGTGTCTACGTGCTTTTTAAGAAACTCCGTGCGCAGTTGGTCATTTAATTTGTAAAGATCCCATTAGGAGTGACACCGCATTATTATGTTTAAAATAACTTTTTAAAACAAAACTAGCCATTTTCATCAATCTAAATACTATCACCGATATCAGACATGCGTTTTCGAATATTGCGCTTTAATTAACTCTGCCTATTCCAAAGTGCAAAAGACGTCACATCTTTCTTGAAATAATAGCGCTTCTGCACACAATGATGTACTTAATGATAAAGCTTTGTCCTGTACGTAAGTTAGGTAGCACGTCAGTCCCTACCCAAATTGACAGCTATTAGTTTTCCAATCGAAGCGCACTGTCCGATCATCCATTAAAGTTGCTTTTACCAATATTGAACTGAAAAAAGGCAAAAAATACTAGAAAAAAAAGCAAGACGATATTTCCATGTTTCTAAAATCATTTCCAGTCAGGAATTCTCGATTAAACCAAACTGATATAAGACAAGGCCAAACACACTGCACATGTTTAAAGTAAAGACAAGATTTGGTGGGATGAATTGAAATTGACAGAAAACACATTTTGTAAAACTTTATTGCTCTCTTATTTAAAAGCAAACCCTTTTAAGTTAAGGTTGATTTCTATGTGAACACCGGTTTTCTGGTTCCGGAACTATTATATTTTGTTGCCGTGTTGAAATTGTATTTTTTGTCAGGCAAAAACAAAAAAGAAAACAAAGAAAGAAACTAAGGGTCGTTGATTTTTGATCTTCTTCAAGGCACATGCCAAAATTTCAAATTTGTTTTTAATCAAACGATCGCTGGCAAACGTTATATTAAATCAGCGTTAAAATGTTAATGTTATGAATTTTATGCAGAAGTAAAGATTTTGGCTTACATACACAACATTTTCTTTCTTCGTGCTAGCTCATCTGTTCTCATTATCACATTTTTTTGACGGCTTCTCCGATACAAGACAGGCCAATATCATGGCCTGGTAGTCAAAGATAGATTTGAAAACCGTTTAAATAAAAATGATAGATTATTCTCCGGATTGGACATGTGCTTCGAGTCAGTAATTACTCCACCTGCCAACAACCAAAAAGCAAATGAAATCGTTTAGTGAAATGAGTCAATGAATAGGGTTTTTACCTCTACCGACTGATAATGAAGCAAAATTTCGCCTTTGGAGAAGTTCTTTATAATGGCTCTGCTTCTCGTCTTTCCATTGTCTGGCTGCGTGGTTATAATGCACTGAATTGTATGAGTTAATTTTCTTTGTATTGACACACAGGAGCCGAGTTTAAAAACGTCTATGACATTAATTGCACGTAGCATCTGCATCGACCATTAGTCATTCATTGAAAGTGTCTCCTCTTATTAGCCGCTAGAAGTAAATGATTGCATTTATTTCTTTATAATCGTTTGCTAAAGACCTCAGGGAGTATCTTGTTTAATTTTGTGAGGGAGAACGTGCCTGGTGTTAATTGATATGTATGGAATTTTAACTGGTCAAAACATTTTAGCTAATATATATCTGTGTTCTGCTCCATCATGTCTCCCTTCAATAGAAGCGGCGGGAATAGCGTCAAGTTGCATTTTATCTTTAAATTACAATTAAAATATTCCTTGTGTTATGTTGGGTTTCTTATCGTGAGCTTTCAATTGACAAATACAGGTCGAACGTCACTGCGTGGTACAGCACGCATGCACGATCTGTTGAGATTATGGGGAACAAACCAAAACGAAATTTCATCTTCATTAAGAAAGTAATGTTTACTTGCTTGCCTTGGCACATGGCTTCTCCAACAAGTAGTATTAGAGACAAAACATGCAGTAATGGAAACAAATGTAAAGTAGGCTACGCGATGTATGGGATAAACGGTGTAAGACGGTACTAGTGGTGCAGAAAACAAATAAAGTATATGATATTCAATAACAAAGCTTTCACAGATCGTTCAACTTCAATGACATATATTTTTTGGTACCATTAAACTTCTTAGTTTCCTGTTCTTGCTGTTTGTAATTCAAACAACTGCCTCGACCAACAACTTAATTAAAAAAGAACATGTTTCTTTCTGCAAGAAACCGAGAAACTTGAAAAAGTGCTGCCATGCAATTAACTAGAACAAACGCTGATGTAGTCATTTGAACCAAAGAAAACATTTAGTTATTTATTTACTTCATGTATTCGATTGATGGCACAGCAAATATTTGTCACCAGTTCAAAGTTTAGTGCGCCAGTTATCACTTTGGATATCAGAGATGCGCAGAAACAGGCAACAAGGCGGGCTACTTATATAGTCTTGGTGCGTACGGGCATATTTGGTTCATTTTATGTGACGATCTGTCTACATAAAAGTTGGCCAACTGTACTCATCTACACGAGCAAACATAAAATTTACCCGTTTAGACGAGGCTTAAAGACACCCGCCTAATACAGACATCGTATGTAATCGACAGTTTTTCATTTTTCCCAACGAAAAGCTCATATATAATTTTCTCTTAAACTCACCCACTTTATACCACTTTTCTGTGTTCAGAGTCAAACTCTTTTAGATATCGTCAACCCCGCGTTACGGACATTCATGGCCTATTTTCATATTTTCATAATAATGATAATAATAATGATGATGATGATGATGATGATAATGGTATGATCATCAACCGGTTGGTGTGGTAGAAAACGAAAGATTTAAGATATTGTGGGACATGAACATCCAGTGTGACCATGTTATCGAGGCCAGAAGACCTGACACTGTTGTTGACAAGGAGCATAACAAAGTTATTATTGTGGATATTGCTTCACAGTGGGATCACAGAGTGTATGAAAAGAAAGGTGAAAAGATTGAAAAGTACCAAGATTTGAAACGGGAGATTGGTAAATTATGGGGTATTAGGCAGCAGGAAGTGGTACCAGTTAGCAAAAGGTTGGAGCAGTTAGCAAAAGGTTGGATACATGGCTTGATAAGCTGGGGATTACCATTAGGACGGGATTGCTGCAGAAAACAGCGTTATTGGGAACAGCAAGAATCCTTAGGGAGGTGTTGGAAAGGTGAGGGAGAAGGAATGACCCAAGGGACCTTTGGCCATTGGCTATGGCTCGCTGCCTTGGTGTAATGTCGGTACAAATATCTACCAGAGTTCAAGTATAATAATAATAATAATAATAATAATAATAATAATAATAATAATAATAATAATAATAATAATAATAATAATAATAATAATAAGAATAATAATAAGAATAATAATAATATTTAAGGAAAACAACAATAATGTGAAAAGAGTATCGCAATTGTCGTGGTGTAAGTACCTTGCGAGCAGAGTCTCCTTTTGTTTTGGAAGATCGACGGAGACTCTGCTCGCAGGGTATGGTGTAACCAGTATTGTAAATACCGTAAGTAATGTATGTAATTAGCAGGAAGTGACTTAGTGTATTTTTATTAGTGAAAAGGAAGTAGTATCGTAAGTAATGCGTTGTATCGTAATGTTGAGTGAAATGAAAGTATTATGAACAAAACGAATAAAAAAACTTATTTTCAAATATAGTTAATAAACCAGGAAGGCGTCATAACTTCGTAAATGGACGAAACCGTCCTCGTGACATTTTCGGGGAAAACTCATTTTGGAGCTCGTATATCATGTTATTTGTGTAAATTGCAGAAATAGAAACCCCTTGCTCTTGCTCGCAGGCAGGCCCCAAGAGCAACGAAAGGAACCATTTCTGTGTAGGAAAAAACAGTAACACCTTACTGAAAGCCACGAAGACTATATATAGGCAGTCTGCCTGAACTGTCTGTACTTTTGATTCATTGTACTTTTTGGTACTTTTGCAGGCTTTACAAGCTTTGCCGCGGGTTGTTCTTTTACCTGTCACTACTTTGCCTGCTTTAGTGTCTTTCTTTTCAATGCAACACCGAGATAGAATGCGATACTTTTCCCGGGAAATCTTGCTCTATTGTCATTGACGCAAGGAGGTGTTGTTGATCTATTGGTTTTATTAAGGCGAGATAATCTCCTGGCGTGGCGCGAGTTGTTTGCAAACCTTTACGAGTCATTAGATTCATTTTCTCTTGATTCTGGGAGAAACACGTTCACTTCGAGCGAATAAATAGCGTCTACAGATTTGAAGAATTTTCGTGAAATTCCGCCAAAACATTCCAGATATAATGACCAACGAAAATGAGTGTTGGGAAATTTTGATATTTAACATATTTTTCCGGTGTTCATTTCGCAAAACGTCTCGCATATTTTTAGCTGCCCCAAATTTAGATGCAAATATCTAGACAACCAATCAGAACCTCCCTAAAATAAAACCGTTTAATTCATTTAATAAGCTTTCTCAGTAATTCTTTTGATATATAATTTGTTAGGGTTGTATTGAATCTGGCGCGCGTACGAATTTTCTCCCGGACACCCGCGCAAGTGGGAAGTAACGATTGAAGTGGCTGCAAATTCTAAATCCACGCATAACATACTCAAAAGAGAAGCTATGGCTCTTGTATTCTTCGCGTTTTTTTTTCTTTCTAGAGCAGCAAATTCAGGACTCAAGGTTTCACCGTCACTTACTTTCTCAGCACCTAAAGAGATCGAGGCGAAGGCGATTGATTCTGCTTCAAATTGCTCTTCGATAGACAAGGCCCGCTAGACGTGGCACCAGACGCACCTGAACAATGATAACTCCTCCGACAAAGGCATCGAAATCAAGACCATTGTGCCGCGACCGCGAAAATCTACGTCTGTCATTCGAAGCGTTTTACATATGAAAATACAAACCTGCCCTCAACTCCCGAGAGTCATGATACAGCTAAATTCACCTTTTATTTTAACAACTACTTGAGCATATTTAGAGACTCATTATACTTTAATACTTGCCCATTAGATCATATTATCCGTTTTTTATTCATATTTGTACCTTATTATTTATCTCATACATTTTCACCTTTTCACACGTTTTTACTTTACATCTGTATGTAAACCTTACACTGAATTTCCTTCTTATCCCTGATGTTGCTGTAGATCGGCGAAAGCTTGGATTGTTAAAATATTTTATTATCAATTTTACAGTAGTTTTACAGTAGTGTAAGGCCTCGATTGAACTTTTTTCAGTTTTATTTAAAATGCTACTGATGGACAGCATCTAACAATTAATAAAATGTCCTGTCTTTCAAAATGCAACACACGTAATCTCTAAAACGATGTAAGCGCCTGCACTATTTACTCATGTACTGATTTCTAACGTTTTATTTACTAGTAATTAGATTTAGTAGAATTCTACTAGTATACTAATGCCGCGGAAATGCTGCAATCTGATTGGCTGAGCTAATTGTATACTATCCGGCAGTCATTAGAGTACAGTGGCTGTCGGTCGTCCACGAAATGCGATGTTTTTTAGTTTTTCCGAAGTTTTGGAAAGAATTTTAGATGTCCCTGACGAATATTAAATTTTGTTCTCTTGGCTGTGATTTGGATTCGATAGTTCTTTACTTGATACTTTAAATGTAAGGATATGCATTTTTCTATCAGTTTACAGAAGCACGATTCCATGCTGATGCAACTCTTTTCCATGATGTGCGTGGTAAAACACTTAAGTACATCCGGGTTTTCATACATGATGCTAGTATCGCGTGAGCAAGGTTTCAGCATAATCTGATTTTACAAGTAAAAGATCTGTAGGTGTTATTGTGGGTCGTTTCGTTGAAGTTTTAACTTAACAATCGATCAGGACTCGAAGCCTCTATAAGTCTATATGTTATGTGTTTGATATGTGTTTGCGATGATAAATATCGCAAATAAAAACGATGTACATTTATTATTGCAACTTCCTGATTAATTACCAAGTTGTTTTTTTTGTTTTTGGATTTTCGAGCACTTAACACGTGTTTTCAATTGCTGCACGAGGCCATCAGTCCACGTGTCTTTATAATCATCACATGAAAGACGTGAAAGCCGGAGCTATCACACTTATGTAACTATGCCATAACAAAGGAGGAAGAACACATCAAAAGGAAAGGTAGGATTTCTGTAAATTCTCTGACAAAACATTCTCGGGTTCAACTTTTGTGTTTGTCGCTCTTGGAAATGCAATATTCAGTTAGGAACGTTAGCTTTCTAGCAATGAGGGTGAAAACAGAGTTCTATTGCGGCTCTCAGTGTTAGATTGCTGATTGAAACTTGCGGCTTTGTTGTTTGCGCGAAACGCAATAAAGAAGGGAAATGGTTTGTTCATTTTAGGCGGTCGATTATTATTCCCTATCGATTGTGGGATTGTCTGGCTTTGGTCAGCGATTCTCTATAAGTTTATATTCGAGAACATTCTGAATTTTAAATTTTCTCGCTCATCAAACGAACTTTTTAGCACATAATTGAGTTATGAAGCCACGACGGCAGTGGATAAATTATGAGTACTGTTTGAATCCTATGCCATCTACGCAGGAACAGAAAAACAACGCGAAACACCAGTATGAATCTGATTATGCAATGCAGCTTTTTATTCTCGGAACAACATATCTTCATTTAAACTTCTCAGTAGGAGGGTCTTTAGTTCTTAAATCTATCTGTTGAAATGATTTGTTCGTTTGAATGTTAAGTGCTATTTGTAGCTCATAAAGAGCCTAAACAAAAGTGTTGCTTTTCGTAGAAATCCGGAGGCTGCTAGTGCAAGTCCGTTCCGGCCGCTGGCTTGTGCTGTACGTGATCGTACCGAGTTCAATTCCGCGGCTAAGGTCGTTAACAACCAACTGATCTGTTCTTGCTGGGATTTTTAGCTTTGCTATGTTCAGTTCAAATACTTACTTCAGTGATTTTTTTACTATTGTCTTAAGAAAGTTCCACTGAGGGAGTGGCCAATTAAGATATTTTTTTAGTGTTTTCCGTAATGCGGCTTTTTTTTAATGAGGCAGTCACTTCGTAATTAACAAAACACTTCTACTTAACAATTGTTTAGTTAAGTACTACATTAAACATTAGCACATTGGACTACATATCTATATAAGGACACTGCTTTGGAGAGAAAATCTAGCAGTAAAGTTATCGCCAATAAGAGAGAAACCCTCAAGGTGCTAAGTGAGTACAAAATTTCTAACTCTGCTGGTATAATTTTCGTTATGGTACAACTAATGTCATTAGAATTTTACCTACTTGTTTGTTTGTAAACATGTCATGGAGGGTAGTCAGAGCAGTGAAGCCGCCAAGTTAAACTGCTTTGTCGCACAGCATAACAGAACGAATATTACAACAAGAACAATACGGATAACAAACCATAGCCAAAGCCGGATACCTAAGCACAATTTTAATCAGTTGGGTTTAGCTTCTAAATATTTCATGACGCACCATCATCAATCTTTCATTATCACTTTCTCCGCGCTAAGAGTTTGTTTATGAATTGCGGATTCACTGGAATTGTGAATTAATCATCTGGGCAGAAATAATCTTAAAATATTTTCTTGGTTCTTGACTAAGATGAACAGAGGCTGATCCTTGAATTTTCAATATTTTCAATCTTAGAAGTTGCAATCTCGGTATTAGAACCCTATAAACAGCAGCAAACCAAATACTCAAGATTTCTCAATTTTTTTGGCTTTTTGATTTTGCTGATATCTATCACATACATGTATGCAGTTTTTCGGGAATTTTATGTGAATCTTTAATTGTCCTTCTGTCTTACTTATCTTATTTATAGCGTGTGTGCTTCCAAAAACAAATAGCCTGTTTAATTCAAGTGGCGGAGATTTTATCTGTAATTCGAGGCTTTCCGCCGATCGTTACGATCTTCAATAGAATTTGGATGACAGCATCATCCTGACAGTCTTTTGTCCCTATGACGCACGCGATCGTGAAAAACAAGCTTCGTCTGACAGAAAAACATGCTTTACTGGTTTTGCTGAGATAAAAGTCCTTGAAAAAGACATTGTGCTCAGAAAAATATGTAACATTCGCTGTCGTCGAATCATCTTCAGGCAAACCGCGTCGATTTCTATAAGTCGTTATTTTATTCACCAGTATCTGATATCAGTTTATGCAAATCTTTCTAAGATTAAAGCTGTCAAGTTGTGCAGTGAACAGCATAGCATGACAAATTAGGATGCAGCTTTTGCCTGATGCATAGGAAAGCAGGACATGATAAATTGCACATTTGTAAATTTGATAAATTACGCTCAGTAATGATGGAAACTAAAGATCACTTTCTGTCCGTTTTCTCGCGAAGTTTGGCTTTATTGTGGAAACGAGGATTTTGTCCATTCGTCTGACATTGTGTTTATTTTTTCTACGAAGCATCAGTTAAGGGAAAGCCTTCTTATGTTCTTCGCTGAGTATGATTCTGAATTAAAAGAACATGAAAGTGTAGAATTGCATAAAATTTAATTTAGCCTTCTAGTTGACGTTGTTCATCACTTTTAGAGTAATTTATTCGCCAAGCATTTTTGATTTATGATCGCCGATAACCGAAGAAGTATTAAATTTGAGTTGCTTGTTTCAATCCACCAATTGCAAATGCGCCCAAAATGTCAATACTTAATCAGTCATCTGTTATCTTCTTGAAAGCAGATGCGCGCTGTTATTGGAAAGCATAACGACCATAGCACATGACTACTGAGAAAACGAGTGACGGGAAAAAATTGTATAAAATTATAACCGACATTGCTTTATCGTCATCAGCTAGATAAGTCCTTTTTTCACGAAGTAAGGCACAAGCACAAGTATAAGGATAGCGGTAGTGAGGACTCAAATGACACAAACATAAGCACGTAGGCATGCGCAGAACCTGCACAGAATGCCAGGATAATTGCTATAACTCAGTTTCCTTACTTCCTCGATAAAGCAAAATAAGATGGCGAGCATATATCAATACTTAATACAGGTCTGTATTAAGAATTCATTGCGCAAACAGACGTGCAACAATTTACATGGCAATAAAATGAATAATGAAAAAAATATATCAGTTACTATTAAAAAGACATATATTAATAAAGACTGATATAAAACGGCTTGTCCGGACATTAGGTAGAATATAATTATGCGACCTAGTTCTCAACTGCCGTGTTCACTGGGGAGGTAAAAGATCACTCAACGCAGTGTTGTTGGAAGAGATCTTTCGCCATAACTTCATACCTCTTTTACAACGAGTATCCAAGATACTGTGCTGTTTTAAGCAGTAACTCAACTTATAACACCTGGCAAAGAGCTTATCAATTCTACCTAAATATTTACCAGACAAAGCGCACCCCCAGACCTCAATAGCAAATGTAAAAATCTGAAAGAATCAAACTTTGAAAAGGTAAGTCCTAATTTTCAATAGAGTAGCCATAGTATTTACATAATCTTATGCTTATGCGCGTTCTCTTTTTACATAACCACAAGCACAAGAAGAACAAAAGTATGATATTTTCAACTTTGTGCTTGTGCTTATGCTTTTGTTGTGGATATCCTCACTGCCGTGTGTTTGGGCTTATTCTTGTGTTTTGGGTGTCGTCTCTCTCGTTGTGTTTGTCTTGTGCTTATGTCGTAGTGAAAACAGGCTTAACTAAAACTAGAAGTAACGAATCGTCACGAGTGTGCGGTGATGATTTTCTTTAATCCTTGTTCGTTTTGTTTTTTGAGTGTGTCGCTGTTTGTTTATTTTATTGTTTGTCGTGGAAGTTTGATCAGTACTTTGCATGAAATGATCGAGATCTAGATATTTTGTTGTTTAAAAAGAGAATGTGAGAGTTACGGTTTGTTTATTGTGAGTTATAAAATTTTATTACCGTTTAGAACGAATATGGAATGG
>JAHPZR010033618.1:12500-16465 GCA_019787425.1 Platygyra sinensis | reverse complement strand
AGAACACATCAAAAGGAAAGGTAGGATTTCTGTAAATTCTCTGACAAAACATTCTCGGGTTCAACTTTTGTGTTTGTCGCTCTTGGAAATGCAATATTCAGTTAGGAACGTTAGCTTTCTAGCAATGAGGGTGAAAACAGAGTTCTATTGCGGCTCTCAGTGTTAGATTGCTGATTGAAACTTGCGGCTTTGTTGTTTGCGCGAAACGCAATAAAGAAGGGAAATGGTTTGTTCATTTTAGGCGGTCGATTATTATTCCCTATCGATTGTGGGATTGTCTGGCTTTGGTCAGCGATTCTCTATAAGTTTATATTCGAGAACATTCTGAATTTTAAATTTTCTCGCTCATCAAACGAACTTTTTAGCACATAATTGAGTTATGAAGCCACGACGGCAGTGGATAAATTATGAGTACTGTTTGAATCCTATGCCATCTACGCAGGAACAGAAAAACAACGCGAAACACCAGTATGAATCTGATTATGCAATGCAGCTTTTTATTCTCGGAACAACATATCTTCATTTAAACTTCTCAGTAGGAGGGTCTTTAGTTCTTAAATCTATCTGTTGAAATGATTTGTTCGTTTGAATGTTAAGTGCTATTTGTAGCTCATAAAGAGCCTAAACAAAAGTGTTGCTTTTCGTAGAAATCCGGAGGCTGCTAGTGCAAGTCCGTTCCGGCCGCTGGCTTGTGCTGTACGTGATCGTACCGAGTTCAATTCCGCGGCTAAGGTCGTTAACAACCAACTGATCTGTTCTTGCTGGGATTTTTAGCTTTGCTATGTTCAGTTCAAATACTTACTTCAGTGATTTTTTTACTATTGTCTTAAGAAAGTTCCACTGAGGGAGTGGCCAATTAAGATATTTTTTTAGTGTTTTCCGTAATGCGGCTTTTTTTTAATGAGGCAGTCACTTCGTAATTAACAAAACACTTCTACTTAACAATTGTTTAGTTAAGTACTACATTAAACATTAGCACATTGGACTACATATCTATATAAGGACACTGCTTTGGAGAGAAAATCTAGCAGTAAAGTTATCGCCAATAAGAGAGAAACCCTCAAGGTGCTAAGTGAGTACAAAATTTCTAACTCTGCTGGTATAATTTTCGTTATGGTACAACTAATGTCATTAGAATTTTACCT
This sequence comes from Platygyra sinensis, assembly GCA_019787425.1. NCBI lineage: Eukaryota > Metazoa > Cnidaria > Anthozoa > Scleractinia > Merulinidae > Platygyra > Platygyra sinensis. The sequence goes on along the minus strand of JAHPZR010033618.1, from coordinate 15,320 downwards.
ACTTGTTTGTTTGTAAACATGTCATGGAGGGTAGTCAGAGCAGTGAAGCCGCCAAGTTAAACTGCTTTGTCGCACAGCATAACAGAACGAATATTACAACAAGAACAATACGGATAACAAACCATAGCCAAAGCCGGATACCTAAGCACAATTTTAATCAGTTGGGTTTAGCTTCTAAATATTTCATGACGCACCATCATCAATCTTTCATTATCACTTTCTCCGCGCTAAGAGTTTGTTTATGAATTGCGGATTCACTGGAATTGTGAATTAATCATCTGGGCAGAAATAATCTTAAAATATTTTCTTGGTTCTTGACTAAGATGAACAGAGGCTGATCCTTGAATTTTCAATATTTTCAATCTTAGAAGTTGCAATCTCGGTATTAGAACCCTATAAACAGCAGCAAACCAAATACTCAAGATTTCTCAATTTTTTTGGCTTTTTGATTTTGCTGATATCTATCACATACATGTATGCAGTTTTTCGGGAATTTTATGTGAATCTTTAATTGTCCTTCTGTCTTACTTATCTTATTTATAGCGTGTGTGCTTCCAAAAACAAATAGCCTGTTTAATTCAAGTGGCGGAGATTTTATCTGTAATTCGAGGCTTTCCGCCGATCGTTACGATCTTCAATAGAATTTGGATGACAGCATCATCCTGACAGTCTTTTGTCCCTATGACGCACGCGATCGTGAAAAACAAGCTTCGTCTGACAGAAAAACATGCTTTACTGGTTTTGCTGAGATAAAAGTCCTTGAAAAAGACATTGTGCTCAGAAAAATATGTAACATTCGCTGTCGTCGAATCATCTTCAGGCAAACCGCGTCGATTTCTATAAGTCGTTATTTTATTCACCAGTATCTGATATCAGTTTATGCAAATCTTTCTAAGATTAAAGCTGTCAAGTTGTGCAGTGAACAGCATAGCATGACAAATTAGGATGCAGCTTTTGCCTGATGCATAGGAAAGCAGGACATGATAAATTGCACATTTGTAAATTTGATAAATTACGCTCAGTAATGATGGAAACTAAAGATCACTTTCTGTCCGTTTTCTCGCGAAGTTTGGCTTTATTGTGGAAACGAGGATTTTGTCCATTCGTCTGACATTGTGTTTATTTTTTCTACGAAGCATCAGTTAAGGGAAAGCCTTCTTATGTTCTTCGCTGAGTATGATTCTGAATTAAAAGAACATGAAAGTGTAGAATTGCATAAAATTTAATTTAGCCTTCTAGTTGACGTTGTTCATCACTTTTAGAGTAATTTATTCGCCAAGCATTTTTGATTTATGATCGCCGATAACCGAAGAAGTATTAAATTTGAGTTGCTTGTTTCAATCCACCAATTGCAAATGCGCCCAAAATGTCAATACTTAATCAGTCATCTGTTATCTTCTTGAAAGCAGATGCGCGCTGTTATTGGAAAGCATAACGACCATAGCACATGACTACTGAGAAAACGAGTGACGGGAAAAAATTGTATAAAATTATAACCGACATTGCTTTATCGTCATCAGCTAGATAAGTCCTTTTTTCACGAAGTAAGGCACAAGCACAAGTATAAGGATAGCGGTAGTGAGGACTCAAATGACACAAACATAAGCACGTAGGCATGCGCAGAACCTGCACAGAATGCCAGGATAATTGCTATAACTCAGTTTCCTTACTTCCTCGATAAAGCAAAATAAGATGGCGAGCATATATCAATACTTAATACAGGTCTGTATTAAGAATTCATTGCGCAAACAGACGTGCAACAATTTACATGGCAATAAAATGAATAATGAAAAAAATATATCAGTTACTATTAAAAAGACATATATTAATAAAGACTGATATAAAACGGCTTGTCCGGACATTAGGTAGAATATAATTATGCGACCTAGTTCTCAACTGCCGTGTTCACTGGGGAGGTAAAAGATCACTCAACGCAGTGTTGTTGGAAGAGATCTTTCGCCATAACTTCATACCTCTTTTACAACGAGTATCCAAGATACTGTGCTGTTTTAAGCAGTAACTCAACTTATAACACCTGGCAAAGAGCTTATCAATTCTACCTAAATATTTACCAGACAAAGCGCACCCCCAGACCTCAATAGCAAATGTAAAAATCTGAAAGAATCAAACTTTGAAAAGGTAAGTCCTAATTTTCAATAGAGTAGCCATAGTATTTACATAATCTTATGCTTATGCGCGTTCTCTTTTTACATAACCACAAGCACAAGAAGAACAAAAGTATGATATTTTCAACTTTGTGCTTGTGCTTATGCTTTTGTTGTGGATATCCTCACTGCCGTGTGTTTGGGCTTATTCTTGTGTTTTGGGTGTCGTCTCTCTCGTTGTGTTTGTCTTGTGCTTATGTCGTAGTGAAAACAGGCTTAACTAAAACTAGAAGTAACGAATCGTCACGAGTGTGCGGTGATGATTTTCTTTAATCCTTGTTCGTTTTGTTTTTTGAGTGTGTCGCTGTTTGTTTATTTTATTGTTTGTCGTGGAAGTTTGATCAGTACTTTGCATGAAATGATCGAGATCTAGATATTTTGTTGTTTAAAAAGAGAATGTGAGAGTTACGGTTTGTTTATTGTGAGTTATAAAATTTTATTACCGTTTAGAACGAATATGGAATGGTTTTTTTATAATTTAAAGTAAAAAATATCACAACAGATAGTCATCCAAGCCTTGAACCGAACATTTTATTAAAAATTATGAAGTCATAGCAAGTCATGAAAACAAAAATCTGTTTTGAAATTTTGTGAATTTCAAATAAAAATGAACAATAACCGTTTTTGACAGTACTTTGTAACAACTACAATGTTT
>JAHPZR010033618.1:5000-7500 GCA_019787425.1 Platygyra sinensis | reverse complement strand
GGCACAATGGTCTTGATTTCGATGCCTTTGTCGGAGGAGTTATCATTGTTCAGGTGCGTCTGGTGCCACGTCTAGCGGGCCTTGTCTATCGAAGAGCAATTTGAAGCAGAATCAATCGCCTTCGCCTCGATCTCTTTAGGTGCTGAGAAAGTAAGTGACGGTGAAACCTTGAGTCCTGAATTTGCTGCTCTAGAAAGAAAAAAAAAAACGCGAAGAATACAAGAGCCATAGCTTCTCTTTTGAGTATGTTATGCGTGGATTTAGAATTTGCAGCCACTTCAATCGTTACTTCCCACTTGCGCGGGTGTCCGGGAGAAAATTCGTACGCGCGCCAGATTCAATACAACCCTAACAAATTATATATCAAAAGAATTACTGAGAAAGCTTATTAAATGAATTAAACGGTTTTATTTTAGGGAGGTTCTGATTGGTTGTCTAGATATTTGCATCTAAATTTGGGGCAGCTAAAAATATGCGAGACGTTTTGCGAAATGAACACCGGAAAAATATGTTAAATATCAAAATTTCCCAACACTCATTTTCGTTGGTCATTATATCTGGAATGTTTTGGCGGAATTTCACGAAAATTCTTCAAATCTGTAGACGCTATTTATTCGCTCGAAGTGAACGTGTTTCTCCCAGAATCAAGAGAAAATGAATCTAATGACTCGTAAAGGTTTGCAAACAACTCGCGCCACGCCAGGAGATTATCTCGCCTTAATAAAACCAATAGATCAACAACACCTCCTTGCGTCAATGACAATAGAGCAAGATTTCCCGGGAAAAGTATCGCATTCTATCTCGGTGTTGCATTGAAAAGAAAGACACTAAAGCAGGCAAAGTAGTGACAGGTAAAAGAACAACCCGCGGCAAAGCTTGTAAAGCCTGCAAAAGTACCAAAAAGTACAATGAATCAAAAGTACAGACAGTTCAGGCAGACTGCCTATATATAGTCTTCGTGGCTTTCAGTAAGGTGTTACTGTTTTTTCCTACACAGAAATGGTTCCTTTCGTTGCTCTTGGGGCCTGCCTGCGAGCAAGAGCAAGGGGTTTCTATTTCTGCAATTTACACAAATAACATGATATACGAGCTCCAAAATGAGTTTTCCCCGAAAATGTCACGAGGACGGTTTCGTCCATTTACGAAGTTATGACGCCTTCCTGGTTTATTAACTATATTTGAAAATAAGTTTTTTTATTCGTTTTGTTCATAATACTTTCATTTCACTCAACATTACGATACAACGCATTACTTACGATACTACTTCCTTTTCACTAATAAAAATACACTAAGTCACTTCCTGCTAATTACATACATTACTTACGGTATTTACAATACTGGTTACACCATACCCTGCGAGCAGAGTCTCCGTCGATCTTCCAAAACAAAAGGAGACTCTGCTCGCAAGGTACTTACACCACGACAATTGCGATACTCTTTTCACATTTGTACCTTATTATTTATCTCATACATTTTCACCTTTTCACACGTTTTTACTTTACATCTGTATGTAAACCTTACACTGAATTTTCTTCTTTTCCCTAAACGTAGAAAATCAGCAGAGAAAATGATCCATCGAAAAAAAATTTGGGGTCACCGTACGTCCAAGATCGTTAAATCCAGGTAAAGCTCTAGCAATGGCCATCTGCCCTATCATTTGTTTATTTTCTGACTTAGCGTGCGCGCTCAAGCATGACGTGGCATGTGAATTTGCGTGCGCAGTAAGGATGCGCAGAAACAATTGGCGCGAACGTCCTTAAACCAGGGAGACCAGAATAGCAGCATATCGCTAGCCACTAACTGTTAACGTCTTCCAGCTGAAAATCTAGCTGTTGTCTTTCGAAAATTACACTGAAATCTAACTGCAAACATGTACCTGCAGATGGCGTAGTGCGCGCGCAGACACGCGAATGTTTTACTTACTGGGGAGGTGACAGGAAAAAATGTAACGGGCACCGTAAAAGTTTTAAAAAGGATCAATAACTTTAAAAAACGCGTGGTTACCCCTACATTTTTTGTGGCGAAATGGAAGCGGCAAGTCTATTCAACATGTGATTAGTTTCTGGTCGTTAGCAAAAGGTATTTAGACTGTATTTTAGCTGAACCAGAGGAAGGCTGTCAGAGACGTTAAAAGCAATTTTGCAACGATTTTGTTACCAAAAACGTAACAAAAATGATTTTCATGTTACCATTTGCCATGTAGTTTAAAGATCTTTTAAATGTGTTTGCCTTTCTGTATGTAAAGGCGAATTCTAAGGAAATCTGTGAAGAAATATCGTTTCCCGCTTTTTTCAGAAAAATGCTGATGTCAGCATTTTTGTTGAGATTCAAGGCTAATTATCTCGAAAAAATGCGTGGCTACCCCTATTTTTCTTTGTGGATACCAATAGCCCTAGCAAATATCTACTTTTTCCGTTAGTAGGCACCGTCCTCAAACCTTTTGTCTGGTGACGCTTTCGTCGCTGTCGCCGTCGTGGTTTGCTAAAACTCCCTAATAACT
>JAHPZR010033618.1:0-2500 GCA_019787425.1 Platygyra sinensis | reverse complement strand
CTTGAAGTTCTAACGACTGGATCGTTAGAAATCGGCATGTTTCTGCTAAAGCAATCGGTCTCAATTTTTCAGGCAACTGTGCATGCATTGCATTTAACTCGGTTCTTTCGGTAACAAACAAAAGCTGAAAATTGCTGCGTTCTTTGCATCGTTACCTTTTCTAACGTATCTTTGTAGTAAAAGACTAAAGCCATCAATGCACTGCGTTAAATTATAGAGAAAAATAACACAGATAGTGTGGATGTTGAGTAAATAAAATGATTGCTCTACTGACGGCATGTTTGTTCTTTGAAATCCTTGTGCACGTGCTAAATATTGCATCAGCAAAAGCACGCGCGAAAACTGTGTTCGGCCACCTTAATCAAGAATATCTATAGAAATGGCTCTAATATTGTCTAAACACTCCTCATTAGATTGCTGGGAGTGGATACTTGGGTAAGACAAAAACTAGGAATTTCAATTATAATTAAGACAAAACCAGCGGCAAAACTGTTGTCATAATAACAGCACCACAGGTGCCATTTTGATTCTTTTTTTATGTACATTTCTGGTACCAAGTTTAAAGAACTGCTGAAATTTTCTAGACATATTCTTGATTCAGTATTTTGCACAGTTTACTGCATCATCACTTCCTAACGAAAAAAGATATTCCAAAATGGAAAGCGCTATTCTTATGTATTTTGAAAAGCCTTTCAAGTAAGCAGCAATTTTCCATTTCATAGCTACTTTAAGTGCTAAAGTTGTTTTCGTTTTTTCTTAGGGTATGGCATGCTGGAAATCGTAGCGCGCTACCGAATCTCTGAAAAACCGTAGTAAAAGGGAAACTTAATATTGAAGAGACTGCGTAGTGTCTTTTATACTAAACGTAAATGTTACTGTACTAAACATTCTAAAGAAGGCAGTAATGCCGAGACATCGGTTGATTTATACCGCCATTAAGCATCATTTTAATAACTTTTACCGTTTTTATTGCCAAAACGGTTTAAAGTGTTCTCGACTTAATAAAGATCTTGATTCGTTGTGCTATGTACGTAAGTCGACGGAAATTTGAAGTCGTTTCGCTTCAATAGAAATCGTTCCCGAACCCTTCAGACATGCAGTAGAGATATAATAAATCTCCTGTTAACCTTGCCTACTCTATCCGTATTGTAAGTTACGGATCTTCAGTTCGATTTATGATTTATGGTTAAGGTTTACTGAAGTGTTGACAAAATATCTAAAATGAATATTAATTTTATCATTTTTTCACAATCAAAAACATTGTAGTTGTTACAAAGTACTGTCAAAAACGGTTATTGTTCATTTTTATTTGAAATTCACAAAATTTCAAAACAGATTTTTGTTTTCATGACTTGCTATGACTTCATAATTTTTAATAAAATGTTCGGTTCAAGGCTTGGATGACTATCTGTTGTGATATTTTTTACTTTAAATTATAAAAAAACCATTCCATATTCGTTCTAAACGGTAATAAAATTTTATAACTCACAATAAACAAACCGTAACTCTCACATTCTCTTTTTAAACAACAAAATATCTAGATCTCGATCATTTCATGCAAAGTACTGATCAAACTTCCACGACAAACAATAAAATAAACAAACAGCGACACACTCAAAAAACAAAACGAACAAGGATTAAAGAAAATCATCACCGCACACTCGTGACGATTCGTTACTTCTAGTTTTAGTTAAGCCTGTTTTCACTACGACATAAGCACAAGACAAACACAACGAGAGAGACGACACCCAAAACACAAGAATAAGCCCAAACACACGGCAGTGAGGATATCCACAACAAAAGCATAAGCACAAGCACAAAGTTGAAAATATCATACTTTTGTTCTTCTTGTGCTTGTGGTTATGTAAAAAGAGAACGCGCATAAGCATAAGATTATGTAAATACTATGGCTACTCTATTGAAAATTAGGACTTACCTTTTCAAAGTTTGATTCTTTCAGATTTTTACATTTGCTATTGAGGTCTGGGGGTGCGCTTTGTCTGGTAAATATTTAGGTAGAATTGATAAGCTCTTTGCCAGGTGTTATAAGTTGAGTTACTGCTTAAAACAGCACAGTATCTTGGATACTCGTTGTAAAAGAGGTATGAAGTTATGGCGAAAGATCTCTTCCAACAACACTGCGTTGAGTGATCTTTTACCTCCCCAGTGAACACGGCAGTTGAGAACTAGGTCGCATAATTATATTCTACCTAATGTCCGGACAAGCCGTTTTATATCAGTCTTTATTAATATATGTCTTTTTAATAGTAACTGATATATTTTTTTCATTATTCATTTTATTGCCATGTAAATTGTTGCACGTCTGTTTGCGCAATGAATTCTTAATACAGACCTGTATTAAGTATTGATATATGCTCGCCATCTTATTTTGCTTTATCGAGGAAGTAAGGAAACTGAGTTATAGCAATTATCCTGGCATTCTGTGCAGGTTCTGCGCATGCCTACGTGCTTATGTTTGTGTCATTTGAGTCCTCACTAC
>JAHPZR010033616.1:12500-15225 GCA_019787425.1 Platygyra sinensis | reverse complement strand
AGACGACGCGAAGTCAATTCAGAACATGCGACTGTTTATTCTTCACACGTCGCGTTTTGTGTCAGCACTTAATTGAGAAATTACTGTCGGGTATGTCCGTCAAAGGGAAAATGTTTTAACGCAGTGTATTCAGTTGATTGCTATACAGGAAAGGAGAGGACCTACGCCACAAACCAATCTCATGGGATACCAAGCAAGAACCTAATTTGCACTATTGAGATCTGCATTTAATCTTTCTCAGAGAAACCTAGATCCACTATACGGAGAAATCATTTGACTTCCGCAACTACAGATGTAGTAAATTGAGAACATTAAAGGAGCTCTATATTGAGGTCCCTTTTTAAAGGGACATTACTGTTTTTTACTAACGGCATTTTAAAAGAATTGTAAATAGGTTTTTTGAGTTAATTAATTATTATCCATATCTCACGGATACGAGTTTTATATTTTTTTTTTTTTAAATTGTTCAAGAATTTTAATGTTTTTTACTGTTTTACTATAAGTGACAATTTGAGGAAAAAGTTTTTATACTTTTCATCGTTGCTTTTATTAGCATCATCATCATCATTTCATTATCATTTGTATCAGTATTCAGGTGTTAGTATTAGTATTATCAGTCAAACTAAAAGTGAAAGCGTACCCTTCAAGATTACATCCAAGGAACGGATCATTTGAATATTGAAACCCCGCCAGTTGTTCAAAGAATGCAATAATGAATTGATTATTTTGAGTTATTGAACCTGCTAGCCGCTTCAAGAATGGCAATAACTGGATTGCTTATTTTCAATATAATCGAGTCGTGTGAAGCGGCCAGCGTGTGAACAGTGTCGAGTGGATATTCGGGTCGTAAGCGCACAACCGTTATCGGCATTTATATTGAAAATTTGTAACAAATTGACGTACAGTTTTACAGTGGTCTAGCCTGTTTATTGACCCATGGAATTTCGTCGATAACCATTGTCAAAGTAGCTGTGATAGCCGTCATAGCCCGAGTACATCCTGCAGAATTACTTGACCCAATGCTATGTTAGTATAAAACTCGAAAAGCCACGACACAACATCACCATATGAAAGCATTTCACCTGTAAATCCAGCAACGGTAGGAAAAGTCTTTGTACGTCCTTGCAAAACGGCTTCTTTGTTTGTGCCTGTTAGCCTTGATGAAAAAGACTATTATCGCTTCTGGCGGACAGGTCGGTTTTGACTACGTTTTCTCGACTCAGTAATAATCATAAGTTGATAGCACTTTAAAAAATGGCTTAAATTCAATCAACGTGCATGAGGTTTGCTAACCCAAAGGAAAACCTAGATGAAAACCACACGGTGTTTTTCGGATATCGCATCCAAACCCTGACACGTTGCTGTCATCGGATTCCTCATTGGATATCGAGATTTCCACGCATCAAAACACAAAAGAAATTAATGGCATAAAGAACATGAATTTAAAAAAATTAAGCATCCTTGGGAACCTTTCATTTGAATAACAGAATTTCAACAATAAAATTCATGAAATGGTGTGATAATTGAAGCTCGTTTTAAATACGACATAGCGTCCGCATGCTAAATACCTGTTTCGTCCGAAACATACTGATACGAAAATTACGGTTTCGTCCTGATACTAAATAAACAAGTTTTCGGTCGGGATATCTCTTTTATCTACGTGTTGCTCCAATTCAAGTCGGACAAATTTTCTTTGCCCCAACAATCTCAGATCTACAAGCATAACGATATCTCTCTTAACTAGGTAAGCGCAGCGCCTTTGAAAACCTAATGCTAAAAATCCAGGTAATATCTGAAAACGAAACCTCCCGAAGGAAGGGAGATTTGTTAGCAGACGTTCTTGACCCTTAATTCCTCTTCCTTCGTAAATCATCTTGGCTCCTATGGTTTGATTTCTGGACTAGTCGCAAGGACCAATAGTCCCACAAATCGGTCAATTTTCTAGTGTGTACACACTAAGGGATAAGTCCCTGTGACAAGTCCCTGCGACTAGTCCTCTAGTGTGTGCCTAGCTTTATACTTCCCTCAAAATACATCCCTTCCATAAAAAAGTCTTGAAAGCGTAAAATGAATCCTGTTCTGTTTCTATTTTAGGCTATCTTTCTATTGGAATCTCATCAATTGCTCGTCCTGGTGGAGATAACTACCTTCTTAGAACGATCCAAGGCTTGATAAACCATACGAATGACGAGGACAGGCGCGAAATCTTCTTAGTGATATTCCTCGCCGACTTTGATGAAGCAGCTAAATTTGCCACTTTGACGGAGTTGTCGAATAGTTTCAGGAAATACATCGACCAAGGTTTTATTCGTGTAATCTTTGCGCCAAGTGAGTTTTACCCAGCGCTCTCAAATGTGAAAACGAAATTTGGCGATAATCCGCAGAGGATCTTTTGGCGCTCAAAGCAGAACGTGGACTTTGCGTTTTTAATGTGCTATTGCCACGGTCATGCAAAGTACTATCTTCATTTAGAAGACGATGTACTTCCAGCGCCAAGCTTTTATCCCAAGCTCCGTGATTTCATCTCATCGGTTAAGACAAATTGGCCCATTCTGGACGCTGCCTTCATGGGGCACGTAGCCAAAATTTATCACGCCAACGACCTGGAGAATCTTGCCACTTATTTTTACCTCATGTACGACGAAATGCCTGTGGACTGGTTGATTGCGTTTTGGCGAAAGATTAAATATGATCGACCTTACCATCAAGACTTCATTTTTCCTCC
>JAHPZR010033613.1:0-15164 GCA_019787425.1 Platygyra sinensis | reverse complement strand
CATTTTCTTGTTTCCTTGTTTAGTTGCAAGCATTCTTCCTAGTTGCTGATGACATCATGGATGAGTCTTTAACAAGACGAGGCAAGCCTTGCTGGTACAAAAAGGTAAATTTGATCCTTCAAATACTGTGGCCTTTCTTTCCCTTTGTCTTGGGGTGGAGTTTAATGGCTGAAAATATTTGTTGGTGTAGGGGAAAAAGGTGTTGATTTGTTATGAAGCGTAAGCCTGTGGAATGTGTCATTTAGAAATAACTTCCTGAACTTTTTCTGTAAATTTTCTTTTAACAACCTTCATTTTACAACTACACTCATTTTCACTTTGTCTCTTGTAGGCAGGTGTGGGCAATATTGCTATCAATGACTTCCTCCTTATAGAAGCCACCATCTACAAACTTCTTAAAAAACATGTCCATCATAAGCCATATTATGTTGATGTGCTTGATTTGTTTCATGAGGTGAGTATAACGCAACATTAGTAGCTTATGCTTGATTCCTAAATAAATACTGTCATTTCCAAGCCCCACCCCTGTCTTTACATTGGGGTTAATTCTTCTGATGTTTAGTAGAGTGGGCTTATGGTTTTAAAAGCTCTGATGTGTAATTCTTTGTTTTCAACTTAACTGTCATTAATGTCCCATCCCCATCAGGCCCTTTGTGAGCTTTCAAATGCCCCATAGTGGAGACCTACAGCTTGTCAAATGTCATCAAATACCCAGGGATGGTGGGTGTGGGCTTGAAATTGGCAGAGCCATAACACAATGAAGTTCGTTAATCTTCTAGTTAATTTCAGATATACATCAAGAGCAGTTTTTCCTTGTATGTTAAAAGTAATCTGTATTTGGTTTGGTTTTACATTACTGCACATAGCAATTGGTTTAAATAACTTATACCTGTCCATAAATTTCACATCCAGTCGTAAATAAAAACAATCCAAACATGACCTACTCGTGTTTCCCCATGCTGTTCCTGGCCTCACGTTCGCTGCATAGATATTTTGCTTTGAACTTTCTTTGGTTCACTGGACTGTCTTTGTCCTTTGTTGATGACCAGAATGATTGCTTTGGTTTTTATGACACTTGATAACTTGTACATGTAAACTGCCCTTGCTAATAAAACTACCAAGTTTATTGCTATCAATGTTTCCTGTGTTGTAGTTAAAATAATGACAATGGCTGCAGCGACTAGAGCTGTAGTATTAAACTACAGCTGTACATGTGTAGTTGTTATTGTGATATTTTTGTGTTTCCTCTGATACAGGTTACCTATCTTACTGCTACTGGGCAGACGCTAGACCTTATTACGAGGCCTGGTGACAATTTTGAGAACTTTACATTGGAGAGGTACACCTCTATTAGATATTTTGTATAAGAATTTTAGAGTTTTTGAATCTTAATACTGCTGGTAGAAATGACTGTATGCCAGACAAAAATTCATCAATGTCTTTTTTACCATTAATAGTGATACACGTATATGGATTGTGATGACTATGCTGCACAAATTAAGCCAGGTCGGGCGACCTTCTCTTTGAGATTTAACTTAGCGATGGAAACAGTCTCGCAATAATTTGTCTTTCCCTTTTCGATTTCTTGTGTTGCATTGAAGTTTTCAAGGAAAAATGGCTCAGAATGTTTAAATCCATCTGTGAAGTCCAAACATCAGTCATTCAATGGTTTACCATTGGCTTTCAGTGATACGGACAGCAGTTTCCTGGTATACTTCATATATCATCAACAAAAAGTCTTAGTTCTTGTGGATTTTATAATGTACATGAAAAGTCCCTAATTGAAGGAGACTGTGAACTAAAAATTAATTATCAGAAGCATAGAGGGCAAAGAGGGAAAAGACCTAAATTTTTCTACATGTATCAACCATTTTAACTCAAAAAAACAGGTCAATTTTGTCTTTCTTTGTGGACTTTTGACAACAGTATTACAAAAAATTACATGTGAATCTTGTATCTTTGGCATTTGTAAATAGGATAAATGCCCTAGAAACTATGCCAGACATTTTTATATGAGGTTCAATTGGTTATCACATATTAATTAATAATGTTATGAGATAATGCTAATAATTATTAATTAATCAATTAATTAATCTTTGATTATTTTTTTCATTTTGGCGACCGAGCTTGACTTCTGGGCACCCTATCCTACAAGGTTGGGTGCCCAAAGGGCTCCCTACAATTTTTTGCAGAGCACAGCCTTGAGCTATACCCTATTTCACTCCTAATGTACTATAAAATGTGATCGCAGAAAATGAAATGTTAAACTTGACATGGGGGATTTGTTGCTGTTTCAGATACAAAGCAATTGTGAAATTCAAGACTGCTTTTTATTCTTTTTACTTGCCAGTAGCCTTGGCAATGTACATGGTAAGAATTTGAACTTTTTGTGAACATACATTAACTCTTCAGAATTTTAATTGCTGATGAACATTCATTTCTAACTACAAAGCATTATGTGGTCAATCAGACTGGCAGATTAAAAAATATTTATAATAATAATTTATAACTTTTAGAATATATTGCCTTGATGGAGCAGCAAAATTTGTGAGTATAACCAACTTGCAAATGAACATTCAAGGGGAAATAGTATGTTAAGAGGCGAACAAAAAGGGGTCAAACCTGCATGCAGCACTGGGTCCAAATTATAGACTCTTTAACCCTTTGGCTCCTGTGCTGGCTGTAACCACCCATGACGAGCCTTGGCCTTTCTTCCACTTCTGACGTCATAAGTTTTGACAAAAAAAGAATGCTACAGGAGAAAAAGACCTTTCCAATAATACCCAGACCAGAGTGATCAGCCAGATGGGCCTGAGATATGCACAAAAATGCTAAAAACGTTGAGTGAAAAACTCAGGGCAAAATTTCCTGCCACTACACCTGGCTGCTCCATGGTAAAAATTGCCCACCTCGATGACGCTTTCTTAGAAGCAAAAAGAAAAGAAACGGTGAAAAGGAAAGGCGAAGAAAAAATTAAAAAAAATTCATTTCTGGGCATATCTGAGCCAAAATGTCGTAAAACGCAATGCTAATGGGAAGAAAGGCAAGCTGTCGTGTTGCAAATGCCTTTTGACTAGATTAAAGCTTATCTGCTCAACATCCAGCCTGAAAATCTACAAAATGTCCAAGAAATACGCTTTTGACAAAAAAGCTCCAGGAGGCAAAGGGTTAAACTGTTTACTCTGATAATGAGCCTGATAACAACCGTTAACCTGTGTGTTTGGTGTTGTTTTTCTTAGGCTGGTATAAAGGACACACAATCTCATGAGAATGCAAAGGAAATTTTATTAGCAATGGGTGAATTTTTTCAGGTTCAGGTAAAGCTATTTTGTGTGAGCAAAGTTAACTTTACTCTGCCATTTTTACTTGTAATGTTATAAAACAATTGATTCATGATTTTAGCTGTGCACCATTGAGTTCGCGGCCTTATGCGTCCCATGGCGCAATGAGGAAAGATGATGACCATTGAGTTGACTGAACTACATGTTTGCTCTCTCATTGGTCGCTATGTGTGTTTAGATGATTTATTTATTTATCTATAACAATTTAATGGCACTCTGATAATGAGCCTGATAACAACCGTTAACCTGTGTGTTTGGTGTTGTTTTTCTTAGATTTGCGCATATTTTTGAGAACTATTTTAAAAGCAGTAGAGCCCTTTTTCTGTGTATACATAGGCTCCTCTAGACACTCGGGGGGCTGGAAGAATTCTCGAAAGTAATGCAAACCTGAGACGTACCCTACTCGTGTTTAAATTAAGGTATGAGAACACGAAAAAGTGCTCTGCTTTAGGACGTTCGTGCCCAAAACTTACCACATACAATTTTTTTTAAACTTTGACTGTAGGTAGAAAATGATAAGATTAGATGAAAAACGTAAAAAAAAATCGGGGATCACCGAACTCGTTTTGAAGATAAGGCGTATGTAGCACAGACCATGGCATTTCTAGGATTTCCAGTCACTCGAGGCGATTCAGGCCGGATTCATTACTATCGGCATATATTTAAGTTGAAGAATCACGTCTAAGTTATGTGTGTTAAATACAGCATATATATGCCTATTTGATGGATCTTTGCTGCATATGTCATTAAATCAGGAAGAATTAGCCTTAAAAAAATGCAACTTCTAAGTTACGCACACCTGTATTTAAAGGGACACTGTCACGGTATTTTAGCGTCATTTTACAATGCCAAAATATGTTCCTGCGTCAATGGAAACCCAAAAATAATGATGCAGTTTTGTTACCTAGGACTTTATCACTACACTGAAACCATTTTTGTCGCCTAGCACTTAGCATGGCAAGGATGGAAATGGATTGAAATTTGAAAAAACTAGCCAGTTTTTTCAAATTCTAGAGCCATTCCTTGAATATATTGCCAGAAATTCATTATGGTTTGCTCTCTGAGCCACCATTCATTTTGGTATGATTCTGTTAGTCCATTTGAGCATTTTGGGAACGAGTAAAGGTACCAGGTAAAGATTTCAGCAACGAATGAAGCTGAAAACAGCAAAATTCCAGTGACAGTGCTCCTTTAATGTACCAATTCGACCCTATTTGAATAGTATATGAGAAATAATTAAAACTTCCCACGTACAGATGTTTTTGTTTTTCGATATAATGGAAAGAATCAGTTCTAAAAGGAAGTGATCTGCCGAAAAAAAAGTTGGGGGTCACCGAGCATCCAACAAAAATACATGTATTCACACACCAAGTTAACACAAAGATCATCAGCTCTATATTTTGTTGAGTTTCGACTCATTGTGCGCGCTTGAAATACATGACGTGGCACGCGCCACGTCATGTATAGTGTACACACAAGAGATGCTCAGTAGCAATTGGTGCGAGCGTCCTTTAATGATGCACTTTGGAAGTTTGGGGAGCACTCAAGAAGCTAGAGTTGCTCTCGGTTGGTCCTTGAGAGTCTCTGAACTTCCTTTGTGCATCTTAACTTTATGATGAAAGATAAAGCATGAATTAATTGTGAAGTGTACATATATATATGTCTGGCTCTTTAAGAAATCAGTGTTTTTAAATCATTAAACCAAGTCCTATGAAATAAACTACAGTGCATGCAAATCCTAATATTTTCCAACTTCTCAGATCCGTCTGAAAGATCAGACTTGCCAGTGTAAATGTTGTTTCATTTTTATTTTTGGTGGTCACAGGATGACTACCTGGATTGCTATGGGAACCCTGCAGTCACGGGAAAAGTGGGAACTGATATTGAAGAAAATAAATGTTCGTGGCTCATTGTTCAAGCTCTGCAGAAGATATCCACAGAGCAGATGCAAATATTAAAGGTATAACTCGTACTGTGCGTAGGTGCTGTGACGTGCTCTGGGCTAAATTAGATATATTTAGCAATTAATGGATGAGGCTGAGTAGGATATGAAGAATTCTGCAGCTCAAGGAGGGTGCTATCCAAAGAGGCCGAAGGCCGAGGTAGATAACACCCTCCGAGATCTGCAGAATTCTTCATATACTATGAAAGCCGAATTGAATAATTGGTTTATTATTCATTCAAAATATTTCCCCCTTCCTAAAGGAGTTTCAATATCTCGCTCTTTGTTTTTCTGCTCATCAAAAATAACACAATCTCGTTACCAAGTTTTCTCGGTCAATGGTTCAATAATCTGCTGCGGGCTGCTTTTGACGTCATTAGTTCAATATTTGGTCAACAGCATCTGGTTATGGTGAATTATGCGTGTGGTTTTAATCAATCAGAAACGGGGAATTATTTTGAATAAATAATAATAATATTTGTACTATGCCATAGAAAATACAGCCAATCAGAATACAGGAAAGGCGTTGAATATTCGACGTTATTATATGGCTCTGCCTCACAAAGACTGTGAACTGCCAAATTCACGAATTTGATTGGCTGAAATGGATATTGACCGCGGTCAAGATTGCCAATGTAGACCGGCATCTAGACCAGTAATGTTTTGCAGTGAAAAAGTTGCAAACTAAAATGCAAAATCATTGACTGTTTTCATCTAACAATATTTATTTCTGTAAGTAAAGAGGACGAGGAAACTTTGGAAGAAGTCGGCTCATCGCTTTTCACAAGCAAAATGTCAGTTAGAACAAACCAGTTGCATTAAACAAATTAAATTGTTCTTGTTTTTGCCATATAATAAACATCCTATTAACTAAGCTAAGTCGGTCTGTATGGGAGAATCTCGACCTTGGTTGTGTGTACAGACCTCGTATTACACTCAGCCTTTCCATCGTGCGCCGCGCGTATGTCGCAGTGATTGTATTGACCACTGTATTTTCTATGGCGTGGAATAATATAGTTATGCTCTGCTCTCCCGTGGTATTCCAGTGAAATATCCCACATGTTACATGTATTTTCATATTACTCACTCCTCTAAAAGTTCGTGTTCTGAGGTAAACTAATGTCAAGAGCAATTAGCTACTTCCAGGTGTTCAGTTAGTTGGGGCTCAGCGCGAAAAACAGCGCGAGAAAAAAAATAAAAAAGCGCGGTTTTGAACAACAACGACTAGTGCGTAAAAAATTACTCGACTGAGCAGTAGCAGGCTACATGTACGTCTACCAGGATTAGCGTGAAAATCTCACCCTCAGCTTGATTCCCGGGCAAGAGGCATTTGAAGTCTGAAAGTAATAGTTGCGTTCGGCGACGTAACTAACTGTTTTAATATGTAAAGTTATTTCTGACTGGTTTTCAGTTTGTGCAGGATGGGGAAAAGTTTCTTATGGGTTGAAACGAGATACAGGCAGTTAGATACTTCTAGGTGTTGCCGACAAAGGTGTAAAGGGGGTCTGAGTTAATTATAAATCTTCGAGTAATACGTTCTGCTCCCTTTTTTTTTCTTCGCTTTTCCTGACCTGGTATGGTTCCTTAGCTTAAAGATCTTAAGTTAAAGACAAACGTAATGTAGACTTTTCTAAGCCGGCTGATTTGTTATTTATTGTTCAATTGGAAAAAAATGCGGGTAACTACTTGATGAAGGCAATACTAACCATATTTGTGAAGTAATATATAAAAAACGAGTGCTAGTGTTTCATCAGGGGTTCCAAACACCGAGAAACAGATGAAAGCATGAGGCCGCAGGCCGAGAGCTTTTATTGTTTCGAGGTGTTTGGAACCCCTGATGAAACACTAGCACTCGTTTTTTTTTTTATATATTACATGAAATAATTCATATTTGTTCTGCGGTTGTAGATGAAAGTGAAGAGTAATCATCGCAGTAAATTTTCCAATTTAAACAATTGGAAAGAAGAAGGCCCGTTGAAGCCCTGATTTTTTCAGGCTTCTTCTTTCCAATTGCTTAAATTGGAAAATTTACTGCGATGATCACTCTTCACTTCCACTTACCATATTTGGTAACTACCCGGACCATTACGTGAGTGTCAATTTTGCTTGCGGTTAGCGTCACTACAGTTTGCTGGCGGTTAGCTTTCATATGTTAGAGTAACTCTATATAAATTTATAGCACTGTACTGCAATTTAAATTTGAGTATATCTACCCTGACCATCACGTGAGTATCTACATCAAGTAGTTACCAGAATGTGAGCAATAAAGCAAAACTGTGGAAACCGCGTGCTGTTTTAATAATCGGCACATGCGCAAGTTCTAACGTTATTTTTTCGATTCTATTGTTTAAGTAGTTCGAGAAATAGTCCGGAAAGGAACACCTTCCGTGGCAAAGAAAATCAATGAGTACTAACCTTATCGTATTTTGTATTTTAGGAAAATTATGGAGTGAAAAGCCCCACGTCTTCAGAGAAAGTCAAAGTATTATATCACGAACTACAGCTGAAGAAACTTTATGAAGAATACGAAGAAGAAAGTTACACTAGAATTCTTGAACTCATATCACAGAAATCCGCGAATCTGCCGAAAGAAATGTTCTTAGAATTTGTAAAGAAGATCTATAAGCGAGATAAATGAAAAGCTAATGTCCATTTCCAAGAATTACATTTATTAAGATCGTAAAAGCACAATATGTCTAAACTCAACAAAATATAGAGCTGATGATCTTTGTGTTAACTTGGTGTGTGAATACATGTATTTTTGTTGGATGCTCGGTGACCCCAACTTTTTTTTCGGCAGATCACTTCCTTTTAGAACTGATTCTTTCCATTATATCGAAAAACAAAAACATCTGTACGTGGGAAGTTTTAATTATTTCTCATATACTATTCAAATAGGGTCGAATTGGTACATTAAAGGAGCACTGTCACTGGAATTTTGCTGTTTTCAGTTTCATTCGTTGCTGAAATCTTTACCTGGTACCTTTACTCGTTCCCAAAATGCTCAAATGGACTAACAGAATCATACCAAAATGAATGGTGGCTCAGAGAGCAAACCATAATGAATTTCTGGCAATATATTCAAGGAATGGCTCTAGAATTTGAAAAAACTGGCTAGTTTTTTCAAATTTCAATCCATTTCCATCCTTGCCATGCTAAGTGCTAGGCGACAAAAATGGTTTCAGTGTAGTGATAAAGTCCTAGGTAACAAAACTGCATCATTATTTTTGGGTTTCCATTGACGCAGGAACATATTTTGGCATTGTAAAATGACGCTAAAATACCGTGACAGTGTCCCTTTAAATACAGGTGTGCGTAACTTAGAAGTTGCATTTTTTTAAGGCTAATTCTTCCTGATTTAATGACATATGCAGCAAAGATCCATCAAATAGGCATATATATGCTGTATTTAACACACATAACTTAGACGTGATTCTTCAACTTAAATATATGCCGATAGTAATGAATCCGGCCTGAATCGCCTCGAGTGACTGGAAATCCTAGAAATGCCATGGTCTGTGCTACATACGCCTTATCTTCAAAACGAGTTCGGTGATCCCCGATTTTTTTTTACGTTTTTCATCTAATCTTATCATTTTCTACCTACAGTCAAAGTTTAAAAAAAATTGTATGTGTAAGTTTTGGGCACGAACGTCCTAAAGCAGAGCACTTTTTCCGTGTTCTCATACCTTAATTTAAAACACGAGTAGGGTACGTCTCAGGTTTGCATTACTTTCGAGAATTCTTCCAGCCCCCCGAGTGTCTAGAGGAGCCTATGTATACACAGAAAAAGGGCTCTACTGCTTTTAAAATAGTTCTCAAAAATATGCGCAAATCTAAGAAAAACAACACCAAACACACAGGTTAACGGTTGTTATCAGGCTCATTATCAGAGTGCCATTAAATTGTATATAGATAAATAAATAAATCATCTAAACACACATAGCGACCAATGAGAGAGCAAACATGTAGTTCAGTCAACTCAATGGTCATCATCTTTCCTCATTGCGCCATGGGACGCATAAGGCCGCGAACTCAATGGTGCACAGCTAAAATCATGAATCAATTGTTTTATAACATTACAAGTAAAAATGGCAGAGTAAAGTTAACTTTGCTCACACAAAATAGCTTTACCTGAACCTGAAAAAATTCACCCATTGCTAATAAAATTTCCTTTGCATTCTCATGAGATTGTGTGTCCTTTATACCAGCCTAAGAAAAACAACACCAAACACACAGGTTAACGGTTGTTATCAGGCTCATTATCAGAGTAAACAGTTTAAACCCTTTGCCTCCTGGAGCTTTTTGTCAAAAGCGTATTTCTTGGACATTTTGTAGATTTTCAGGCTGGATGTTGAGCAGATAAGCTTTAATCTAGTCAAAAGGCATTTGCAACACGACAGCTTGCCTTTCTTCCCATTAGCATTGCGTTTTACGACATTTTGGCTCAGATATGCCCAGAAATGAATTTTTTTTAAATTTTTTCTTCGCCTTTCCTTTTCACCGTTTCTTTTCTTTTTGCTTCTAAGAAAGCGTCATCGAGGTGGGCAATTTTTACCATGGAGCAGCCAGGTGTAGTGGCAGGAAATTTTGCCCTGAGTTTTTTCACTCAACGTTTTTAGCATTTTTGTGCATATCTCAGGCCCATCTGGCTGATCACTCTGGTCTGGGTATTATTGGAAAGGTCTTTTTCTCCTGTAGCATTCTTTTTTTGTCAAAACTTATGACGTCAGAAGTGGAAGAAAGGCCAAGGCTCGTCATGGGTGGTTACAGCCAGCACAGGAGCCAAAGGGTTAAAGAGTCTATAATTTGGACCCAGTGCTGCATGCAGGTTTGACCCCTTTTTGTTCGCCTCTTAACATACTATTTCCCCTTGAATGTTCATTTGCAAGTTGGTTATACTCACAAATTTTGCTGCTCCATCAAGGCAATATATTCTAAAAGTTATAAATTATTATTATAAATATTTTTTAATCTGCCAGTCTGATTGACCACATAATGCTTTGTAGTTAGAAATGAATGTTCATCAGCAATTAAAATTCTGAAGAGTTAATGTATGTTCACAAAAAGTTCAAATTCTTACCATGTACATTGCCAAGGCTACTGGCAAGTAAAAAGAATAAAAAGCAGTCTTGAATTTCACAATTGCTTTGTATCTGAAACAGCAACAAATCCCCCATGTCAAGTTTAACATTTCATTTTCTGCGATCACATTTTATAGTACATTAGGAGTGAAATAGGGTATAGCTCAAGGCTGTGCTCTGCAAAAAATTGTAGGGAGCCTTTGGGCACCCAACCTTGTAGGATAGGGTGCCCAGAAGTCAAGCTCGGTCGCCAAAATGAAAAAATAATCAAAGATTAATTAATTGATTAATTAATAATTATTAGCATTATCTCATAACATTATTAATTAATATGTGATAACCAATTGAACCTCATATAAAAATGTCTGGCATAGTTTCTAGGGCATTTATCCTATTTACAAATGCCAAAGATACAAGATTCACATGTAATTTTTTGTAATACTGTTGTCAAAAGTCCACAAAGAAAGACAAAATTGACCTGTTTTTTTGAGTTAAAATGGTTGATACATGTAGAAAAATTTAGGTCTTTTCCCTCTTTGCCCTCTATGCTTCTGATAATTAATTTTTAGTTCACAGTCTCCTTCAATTAGGGACTTTTCATGTACATTATAAAATCCACAAGAACTAAGACTTTTTGTTGATGATATATGAAGTATACCAGGAAACTGCTGTCCGTATCACTGAAAGCCAATGGTAACCATTGAATGACTGATGTTTGGACTTCACAGATGGATTTAAACATTCTGAGCCATTTTTCCTTGAAAACTTCAATGCAACACAAGAAATCGAAAAGGGAAAGACAAATTATTGCGAGACTGTTTCCATCGCTAAGTTAAATCTCAAAGAGAAGGTCGCCGACCTGGCTTAATTTGTGCAGCATAGTCATCACAATCCATATACGTGTATCACTATTAATGGTAAAAAAGACATTGATGAATTTTTGTCTGGCATACAGTCATTTCTACCAGCAGTATTAAGATTCAAAAACTCTAAAATTCTTATACAAAATATCTAATAGAGGTGTACCTCTCCAATGTAAAGTTCTCAAAATTGTCACCAGGCCTCGTAATAAGGTCTAGCGTCTGCCCAGTAGCAGTAAGATAGGTAACCTGTATCAGAGGAAACACAAAAATATCACAATAACAACTACACATGTACAGCTGTAGTTTAATACTACAGCTCTAGTCGCTGCAGCCATTGTCATTATTTTAACTACAACACAGGAAACATTGATAGCAATAAACTTGGTAGTTTTATTAGCAAGGGCAGTTTACATGTACAAGTTATCAAGTGTCATAAAAACCAAAGCAATCATTCTGGTCATCAACAAAGGACAAAGACAGTCCAGTGAACCAAAGAAAGTTCAAAGCAAAATATCTATGCAGCGAACGTGAGGCCAGGAACAGCATGGGGAAACACGAGTAGGTCATGTTTGGATTGTTTTATTTACGACTGGATGTGAAATTTATGGACAGGTATAAGTTATTTAAACCAATTGCTATGTGCAGTAATGTAAAACCAAACCAAATACAGATTACTTTTAACATACAAGGAAAAACTGCTCTTGATGTATATCTGAAATTAACTAGAAGATTAACGAACTTCATTGTGTTATGGCTCTGCCAATTTCAAGCCCACACCCACCATCCTGGGTATTTGATGACATTTGACAAGCTGTAGGTCTCCACTATGGGGCATTTGAAAGCTCACAAAGGGCTGATGGGGATGGGACATTAATGACAGTTAAGTTGAAAACAAAGAATTACACATCAGAGCTTTTAAAACCATAAGCCCACTCTACTAAACATCAGAAGAATTAACCCCAATGTAAAGACAGGGGTGGGCTTGGAAATGACAGTATTTATTTAGGAATCAAGCATAAGCTACTAATGTTGCGTTATACTCACCTCATGAAACAAATCAAGCACATCAACATAATATGGCTTATGATGGACATGTTTTTTAAGAAGTTTGTAGATGGTGGCTTCTATAAGGAGGAAGTCATTGATAGCAATATTGCCCACACCTGCCTACAAGAGACAAAGTGAAAATGAGTGTAGTTGTAAAATGAAGGTTGTTAAAAGAAAATTTACAGAAAAAGTTCAGGAAGTTATTTCTAAATGACACATTCCACAGGCTTACGCTTCATAACAAATCAACACCTTTTCCCCTACACCAACAAATATTTTCAGCCATTAAACTCCACCCCAAGACAAAGGGAAAGAAAGGCCACAGTATTTGAAGGATCAAATTTACCTTTTTGTACCAGCAAGGCTTGCCTCGTCTTGTTAAAGACTCATCCATGATGTCATCAGCAACTAGGAAGAATGCTTGCAACTAAACAAGGAACAAGAAAATGGATCCATCCCTATAAATGTTGCTTTGAGTAATAAAACAAAAGTGAACTCATGATCTTATGATGTTAAATTATTCAAGAGCATACCCATTCCACACACCATCCAAGTATAATAGCAGTTTTCACATCATCTTCTGCTAACTCATCGAGGTTTACAAGATGCCGCAGTGATCCAATCACAGAAAGACCACGATTTCTTTTTCCTAGACGTATATTAAACAGAAAGTAACACAGCCATTAATACATCATACCAGAGCAGCATGTGCTCTATTTCTTGTCAGTCTTAACTGCATGATTTGTCTACAGATAATGATCAATTTTTCTTCAAACTTGCACATACATGTAACACTTTGAAGGACAAATTATTTGAAAAGAAAGATTAAAAACAAGTCATACAATGCCTAATACACAGATACTGATTAAGCTTTTGGAAATAAGAAAATACAAAATAACAAAGGCTTTTGTATGATATTATGTTGTTCATGTTATGATGTTACTGGTGGTACATCATTACTTTAGAAAATTCCTGACAAAAAATATGTTTTGAGTTGTTCTCTAAGGGGGGTGGAGTTTGTATATGGTATAACCCTATATCTCAATATCCCTGATCAATGTTTTTAGCCAGCACTGTAAATGATACATGGCTTACACCTATAGGACAATTTGAAGTAAAAGCTAACAAAAGCACACAACATTTCAACCAATCCTCTGTCATTATCAATCTTAAAAGTGAAGATAAAATTATGCATAAAAATATAACTACAAAGCAAAGAAGTAAAAGTATGTAAAGTATGAAATGTAAAAATGTATTAGGTTTTACATTTTAAATATTTTTATTTCTTTGTTTTATAATGTCTTATGCATAATTTTATCTTCACTTTTAAGCTTGATAATGACTGGACTTTGGTCAAATCATCACACACTTTTACCGTTAGTTTTTACTTCAAAAAAAACCTTTACTTATATCTATAGGAAAATGGAAATCCAGAAGTTTAAAAATAGCGGCAAATGGTAGAGAAATTTCCTTGGAAAGTTCTCAGAAAATCTGCGAGTAACTTAATACACACAAACAATTAAACCAACAATTTTGGAAATTGGGTTACGAAAATAAAGAGAACTGACATGTATTTTCAAAATCTGTCCTCTTTTGTAAAAATTTTGAAAAATTCTGTTTTATTTGATAACATAAATTTAGCACAATTCAATCTGGAGTTTTCCATTCAAGGAGAGCTGACCCTCCCTTAGTTCCATGTCACTGTTATTGTTCTCAGCTTATACCTCAAAATAAAATAGAAATACTGGTACCAATGAATTAATATTGTAAGTTGTTGTCATTGGTTTTATTGGTGGTGTGTATTAAGTTACTCGCAGATTTTCTGAGAACTTTCCAAGGAATTTCTCTACAATATTAATTCATTGGTACCAGTATTTCTATTTTATTTTGAGGTATAAGCTGAGAACAATAACAGTGACATGGAACTAGGGAGGGTCAGCTCTCCTTGAATGGAAAACTCCAGATTGAATTGTGCTAAATTTATGTTATCAAATAAAACAGAAATTTTTCAAAATTTGTTACAAAGAGGACAGATTTGAAAATACATGTCAGTTCTCTTTATTTTCGTAACCCAATTTCCAAAATGTTGGTTTAATTGTTTGTGTGTATTAAGTTACTCGCAGATTTTCTGAGAACTTTCCAAGGAAATTTCTCTACCATTTGCCGCTATTTTTAAACTTCTGGATTTCCATTTTCCTATAGATATAAGTAAAGGTTTTTTTGAAGTAAAAACTAACGGTAAAAGTGTGTGATGATTTGACCAAAGTCCAGTCATTATCAAGCTTAAAAGTGAAGATAAAATTATGCATAAGACATTATAAAACAAAGAAATAAAAATATTTAAAATGTAAAACCTAATACATTTTTACATTTCATACTTTACATACTTTTACTTCTTTGCTTTGTAGTTATATTTTTATGCATAATTTTATCTTCACTTTTAAGATTGATAATGACAGAGGATTGGTTGAAATGTTGTGTGCTTTTGTTAGCTTTTACTTCAATTGTCCTATAGGTGTAAGCCATGTATCATTTACAGTGCTGGCTAAAAACATTGATCAGGGATATTGAGATATAGGGTTATACCATATACAAACTCCACCCCCTTAGAGAACAACTCAAAACATATTTTTTGTCAGGAATTTTCTAAAGTAATGATGTACCACCAGTAAACATCATAACATGAACAACATAATATCATACAAAAGCCTTTGTTATTTTGTATTTTCTTATTTCCAAAAGCTTAATCAGTATCTGTGTATTAGGCATTGTATGACTTGTTTTTAATCTTTCTTTTCAAATAATTTGTCCTTCAAAGTGTTACATGTATGATGCAAGTTTGAAGAAAAATTGATCATTATCTGTAGACAAATCATGCAGTTAAGAC
>JAHPZR010033611.1:0-10980 GCA_019787425.1 Platygyra sinensis | reverse complement strand
TTAAGGTGGCTCAAAACAGTTTACAGCACTTTCCAAGACGTAGATTTTGATGGGCCATTATTACCACTCTTTATCAGTTGAAGCTACAATCATGGTATCAAAAAACTGCCCAATCATTGGTGAACACGTTGGTATTATTTTTGTGACACAATAGGTTACCATAGCAACACTATAACCTGCTAAAAACACCCTTAATTTCAGCTTTAAGCGCTTATAACTCAAAAACGAGCTCGGTGACCCCCATTTTTTATTATCGAATTGTAGTTAGCATGATAAGATGCAACTTTTTGCAGAGTTTAAAAAAATTCTACTAAGGGGGTTCAGAGCCACCTTAAATTTTCGAAAATTTAAGGTGGCTCTGAACCCCCTTCG
The DNA here is from genome assembly GCA_019787425.1 of Platygyra sinensis. Classification (NCBI taxonomy): domain Eukaryota; kingdom Metazoa; phylum Cnidaria; class Anthozoa; order Scleractinia; family Merulinidae; genus Platygyra; species Platygyra sinensis. The sequence continues at coordinate 10,608 of JAHPZR010033611.1, read as the reverse complement.
TAGAATTTTTTTTAACTTTGCAAAAAGTTGCATCTTATCATGTTAATTACAATTCAATAATAAAAAATGGGGGTCACCGAGCTCGTTTTTGAGTTATAAGCGCTTAAAGCTAAAATTAAGGGTGTTTTTAGCAGGTCATATTGTTGCTATGGTAACCTATTGTGCCACAAAAATAACAGCAACTTGTTCCCCGATGATTGGGTAGTTTGTTGATACCATAACTTTGGTATCAACCGGTATAGAGTGGTTGTAATGACCCATTAAACTGTGAGTCTTGGAAAGTACTGGTAACTGTTTTCAGCCACCTTAATGAAGCAGGATTGGCTATGCCAAGACTTTATTTTACCGGTTTACATTGTAATTGGAACCTCAAATGTCACCACAGATGCAGAGAGAAGCATAGGGAATACAAACCCAGCGAATTAAGCCAAGGAGAGGAAAATGAGCCATAGCAGCGTGTATTTGTGAAATCTTGGACTGATTAAGCAGATTGTGTTAAACACTGATGAGAATAAATTGTTAATTGTTTTGCTGGCTGTGATTTTCTCACATTCTAGTCTACATTTTGCCTTGCTCCATCTCCCGAAGGATCACTTCGAGTTCTCAGGGTCTCTCATCTTTCTGACTTGCAGGCAGAAGAGGTCCTAGGGACTAGCCTGGTTTGAGTTATGTTAGCTCAGGCAGTCTCGGCAGAGCTCAGCTGACACTAATCGATCATTTCTTAAGGTAAATTTAAACATTCGATTCTGTAATGAATGACAGACCTCTTGGTTGTTCAGTGTTTTATTCAACTTTATTACCATACGGATTTACTTTAGAGCTGTTTACTGTTTACATTTTCAGCGTTGCCAATTAATTTTTGTTGATACAATCGATAATCAGTTGAAAATCTTGTGATTATCGACAAATTAAAACTTGTCGATTGACAATTATCGACAAATATCGAGTATTATCGGACTTATCGACTACATTTTCGATGATCGACTTTGATCGACATGTTACCTCCTGGGTAGGAGATTCGACTGAGGCTTTAAAGTGAGCTACAATGTAGCTGCTGTTATTCTTTTGAGCTTTCGCCAATCTTCGGCATTGCCTGAAAATGCAAAGAAAATACAGTGTAATCCAACGTGTGTAATATATGAAGCAATGTAGGTGACACAAAAAATAAGAATTAATTCTGGCTAAACGTAGACTGCGAGCAGTCTCTTTCTTTTCCTAGCCCACTAGAAGTTACTGAGTTCTTTTCTTGGCGCGCTAGAAGTTATGGAACATGCGATCAAGAGGTGAGCCACGAGAAGTGGCGGGCGTAGAGAAAAGTAAAAGAAGAGTTTGCAGTGGTATTTTGATCTTTTTGATTTGCCGCCTTTGACACCTGTTTGATTTATGGTTCCCCCAGTTTGAAAACCGATAGCATTTTGCAGCAAAGTTAATTTTGTGTAATTGATCTTGCACAATTGTAAACAACTTGTGTTTAGAAGTGTGGCGTTTGAATCTTCATTTTCTGTGAGTGGTTCAACTACATTGTATAAACCCTTTTAATTATGGAATGAGCGACAAATACTGAAACACCAAAAATGTGTGCCTAATAAAGGACGAAAACCTAAAAACCAGAGCCCGTTGTTCAAAACCCCAATTAAACTAACCTCCAATTAGGCCTAATCGTGGATTAAAACCACTAACACCGGGTTAGCTAATCGGAGGATTTGAGAAAGTTGTTCAAAGCCCAATTAGAGGGCAGATTAGTTAATCGCTGATTAACGGTTAGAACATGGTGTAAAAACCACTTATATCGTCTCCCTAATTGACAATTAGTATCCCATAATGCAACTTCCCGTGAGTAAGCACAATGGTGAACAAGCTGCTTTGGCATCTTTTAATTTTATTAAGCACAGAATTCCGGTTTAATTTGACTACAAACAGCTACACGTACTTTTATCCTATTACCCTACGTGGCAACTATCGACGAACTACTATTTTTGGCGCCAAATTAGAAGCTTGGAGACAGAAAATGTTTGATATTTTTCACTTTTTGCAATGTGATATGGTTTTGGGAATAATAAATCCCCTTTCGTGAATATTAATTATTTTAATGCAATCTCTAATGGGAAAAGTTGCTTGATTTCAATGCTTTTCCTGTCAACTTACATTGACGCGAAGACAGAAGTTTTTCCCGCTGCTGAATCCTGATTGGTCATTCAAATTTCCCACGTAAACACCATATGCAAGGCTGAGTCATCTATTGCAGCAGCACAAGAACCCCCAAGAAAGGGTTCAAAATCAAGAAGCTAGAACATTGTTCAATTATACACGCAATTTAAGCTGTCATAACAAAAGCTTAAATAATATTTAAAAAGTGGGTGGACATGAACACTGACTGACCTATAATTATCTAAATCTCCTGCCAAAAAGCCTTGATGTGACTTAAGTCCCTAAATGTTCCATGAGACCCCTCAAGCCTCTCCATTAAGCTGTTACAATGTTATCATAAATTATTTTCTGACTAAATAGTCCTTCAATTGTCAAAAATTATATTTTTTTTGCTGTTTTTTAATTTTTTTTTTAATTTTGTTAGTAGCATTCAAAGGAACTATCAATTGCCATTCTCCATGATAGTGACTTAGGATTAAGCTTATAATAAGCTGAGGCTGAATCTTTGGCTTAAGTTAAGCTTAATTAGTGAAAATAAATTTTGGTTTAAACATCGTTCCCAGATTTATCTGTTTTAAATAATTATTTGTATACATGGACAGTACCAGTCAGAAGAAACCTAACAGGGAACGCGAACAGGTACAGAACGGATATACAGAACAGGTACGAGAACGCGAACGAAATGGGTATAGAACGAATACAGAACGGGTATCGAACGGATATCAAACGGATACGGAACGGTGACAGATCACAAAAATTACAGAAAGCGTTCTCTGGAATGCAACTATAAGAGAACGCGTTCTTCAGAACACATGCTAGTAAGTCACGCTATCAGAGCCCTATCAGAGTGCTTACCAAGGGATTTGAAAACGGTACAATTTAAATACACGTTTCGTCTAATTCTTGTCTGGCCCGGCGATCTTGCAAAATTGACGGAATGAATCATCTTAGGTCATTTTTCATTTCTTTTTACACACACTAACAGGGTTCTTGCTAATTTTTTTGCATAGAAGGTAAACAAACGAAAAATAGCAGGTAACTTTGTTGCCTGCCCCTCTTCCCTAGGGTGTGGGGGCGCGTAGGCCCCACCGGGGTTCAGTGGCAGTGCCCTGGTGGGGGTCCAGGGGGCGAAGCCCCCGGAAGCTACTAGGTTTTTCGGTGATTCAAAGTGTCTTTTGACATGCCTCGTGGCACCCTTTTTCATGAGCCAAGAAATTCTTCTATAGCCAGTCATTGTGTTTTTATTGATTTTATTAAATCCATTTTGAAATCACTGGTGGTCCCTGTAATCTCTGATTGGCTCGAATTGGTGCAATTTATTCCCAAATTGCACCATTTTTTGCTCTAAATCACATCATTTTTCCAGCCAATGAGGAAGTTACACTTCAAACTTGAGGGCTGTCGCAGCGCTTTCGTGAGCGCTTGCGCTACACTGTAGAACTTTCCAGTAACCAAAAATAGCGCGCGTGTACAACTTAATTTAAGGTCGTGCGCTGCTTTATTTGCGTATTTTGATGTAAAAGCGTTTCCAGTTCTGCTTTTTATTGAAAAACCAGCTCAGTACTGCATCAATAAAATATTTGAATCGACCAAGTCCTGTATTTGGGCGATTTCAAAATGGATGTAATAACACTTGCGGGCTGTTGTGGCGCTCTCGCGAGCGCTTGCGATACAGCAGAACTTTCTAGTATCCAAAAATAGCGCGCGCAACTTGTAAAGGTCGCGCGCTGCTCTGTTGCGTATTGAAGTAAAAGCGTTTCCGGTTCCGCTTTTATTTAAAAACCGCCTCAGTTCTGCATCAATAAAATATTTGAATTGGCCAAGTCCTGTATTTGGGCAATTTCAAAATGGATTTAATAAAGTGGTAATCAAACTGAGTGGAGTGCAATTTTGGTCTGAAATCATACTTGTGATTTCAAATCGAACTCGCGCTGCACGCTCGTTCGATTTTGAAATCACGCGTATGATTTCAGACCAAATTGCACTCGACTCAGTTCAATTACCATTATAAATCAGTTATATTAATAGTACTCTTTTGATAAAATGTTGTAATCAATCTAGATAAACACGTTGCTAATGCCGGGCAAGTGAATTCAAGTGTTAACTTGACGTTGGTATTGATCACTGTCGCATGTCAGCAGCTGTTAAATTAATTTAATACTCGGCAAAAATGAAGTAGGTTATACTATTTTAATGATTTTCACTCACCACCGCTTTTCTGACGCTTTGGTTGAAAACCAAATTCCTGAAATCCCGACAGACCTTTCTGTCGTTTTCCACTTGTGGACGCCATTTTGTAAACGTTTCTCAATGGATTATGGGGTGTTTCACCTGGCCGCGAGAGGAATGGAAAGGACACATGGTGGACGTCGTCTCGATCGAGGGGTGAATTGGCAAAAACAAGCTGGATTGCTTCAACAAATTATGTATTTTCAAAGCGATAACATCTGCTTGATATCTTCACAGCATTGGTTCGAAGGGGAAAGCAATATTTTCCCATAAACGCAACGGGATTTCACCTTTGAACAGACGAACATTCGTTGGATATTTTCGATAAATATTTCAGTGAAACAGCCGGTAACATTTACTTGAACAGCCGGTTAAAATAACCGGTTACCGGCTCTTAACAGAACCCTGCACTAAACAAGCATCGTTCCTTGCCTCTTCTTGTCCATTTCATGTTCGTAGCGGCCATTTTGTTATTGTCAACAAGCCCAAGTTATGCCCAAATAAGGAAATGAAAATGACGAGTCGAGTTAGACTGGGATTGAAAGGTTTCCACACGAAAAAAAAACCTTGATGTTTTGGTTAACCTTTATTACGATGTTGTTTGCCAACATTGCGGAAGGATCGTGAGGATAAGTTCATCTTCACTTAGCATTATAAGAACCATCACTAAAAGTATCACAAAATGTTGTGCTGCATTCGCTTCGGCTTGTTGGCAGTACTCTGTACCGCTCCCGACCTCAGCCAAGTTTTCTCCGCATCGCCGAACAATTTTTCAGTGATACTTCAATTTAAATCTCACTTAAAGTATTTGTGTAACTACAAGAGCCGAAAGTTCGTCTTTTGCTTGCATTTCTTCATTGATGGTGTTGAAAGTGCTGGGCCAGCTAGTTGCTTTTTTTTCCTCGGGCAATGACACGATACCGGTGTTCATATCATTTCGGAAAAAAGATTCCGATAACTGGCCTTGAAGTTATATTGCAATCCTCCTTCCCACATTTTCAAGTAACTGGTCTCACATTTTCACCAAGAAAATGTAAGTTTTTTGTTTGATTTCTTGCACGCACACATAAGGTGAAAGTTTTAACCGAGTGTTGCTAATTGGAAGCATTCTTTAAACGAGTTCTCGGAAACCTCGTTCTTCTGAACGAGTTCCAAGAACGCTTACCGATGGAACGCTGGCAGAACAGAAACAGAACAGATAGAGAACGGATATGGAACGGGTACAGAAGGGTAGGGAACGGATACCGAACGGATACAGAACGGGAATGGGAACGCGTGTGGAACGGCAAACAGAACGCGTTCTGTCAAACGTTCCCTGTTAGGTTGCTTCTGAGTGGTACTGTAAGCTTAAAAATATGTCTTCCATAAGTGTACACGTAAGGGTGTGTGATAGACTGTGTATGATTAGGATAATTATTTTTACTACAAGTAATAATACGGCAATTATTGTTGATCTTCCTCAGTTAAGGCTTCCAGCAAGTACTGAGTGGAATATGTGAACCACTACTGCTACAAATGGACAACAGGGGGGAAAGAAAGACATCAGGAGAGTCAAGTGCCAGTGACAGCTCAGAGACTGCATCATGCAGACCTTATTATCTACGAGAAACACCAGCTGGGTTTTGGTATGCACCTTGCAGAGCTTCAACATCAAGAGTTAGTGATTATTCACAGTCACCTTCAGACTTCCGCACGAGTAATCAGGTAACAATTAAACTTATTTAAAAACATTGCTTACCCTACAGTGTATAATTTTATACTCTATACTATTTATAATGTAATGTCCCACAGAGGTGCAGTACAAAGTTGGGGTGCTTGTCGAAAATTTTGAAGAAAACTCCTAAGAGGTACAAACATCCTGTTTTGTGGGTGTGGCTTGAAAATTATTTTGACCCTAATCAGTTCTAAAATAATACATCAACACTTTCATAATTTTCAGTGGTGATAAAGACAATTAAATGCCTTGACAAAAATATATCCTCACTGCCATATTTTCTTTTGGCTTCAAACCCTAAAAGATACTGTGAAGCTCCTACTGTTTTAAGGCTGAAAAACCTAAGAGGCATCATAACTGCTTTATTAGCTCCTGAAAGGTGCGATAAGCAACCCAGCCTTTTACATGTATGTAGATGTCCCCCCCCCTCCTCCCCCCCCATATTCTACAGATGATTTTTACTGGCTGAATACAGATACAGCTGTTTATTATTACAATAGTTTCAACTACAAATGAAACCAATCAGAGTTAAAAATAAAATTCTGAATGGATCCAACTTATTTTTAAACAATTAGTCGCAAGTGCACCAAATACTGATGAAACCAAACTGCACTTATCACATCATTCATTGTTGGCTTTTGAAGTGTTTTTGAAAACACTCTGTTGAGGGTTGCTCAGTTCTGAGATCTCATATAGAACATTCATTTCATGATCATGGCATTGACTCAAAATGTTTGCACTTGTGTTTGACTCTTTTGATTGATCACAAAACATGAACCAACTTGCAACAAGCAACCAGTCAGAAATTAATTTAATTTTTAAGTGTTCTCCTTTGTATTAAATGTGTTAATGTATTAAAAGATCTGAGGCATTGCTCCCAGTTAAAGGTGCAATTTATTTTAGCTAGGATTGCATCACTGATATTTTTAACTTCAACATATTGTTTTTCATTCTTTCTGATGCAGCCTTGCAGCTCATATTATCCTTCACCAAGCTTCCACTGTCAGTCACATTCCAACTCAGTCAAACAGTGTCAGTAATTAACACCATTGAGTAAGTAGATACTTTACTGCTGAGGGAATGGCAGCAGACCTCAAGTGAAATCTGTGGCCATAAGTTGGAATCCTACTGTAAATACAGTGAATCCAGTGTTACAATAATGGGTTGTTTGTTCTGTGGTTGTAGCTCTGGCTGCCGGGGTTTAATAATTGTCTCTGGGTCCTCCTGTTTTAATTTTATCCTTGATCCGCAGAAACAGGGTCCTGGAGGGGCATTGCTCAGGATCCGGATTTTGACCAAATTATGGTGGCGGGTATCGGGAAAAACGATAAATATCTGGTTGTACTCGGGATTTGACAGCTCCCCGGGAAGCGGATCGCCAAAATTTGTTGCATGGGATGCGGGATTTTTTGCCTGTTTGCTGAGACTTCGGGAAATCGTCACGATCCAAATAAACGTCCTAGCAGCCAAAGCCACTGGTGTCTCCTTTAAAACCAAACTATAGAGTGTGCCTGGTTAATATTTATGTAATTGAAACTGTCAGAGAGTATTTTGTTTCAACCAGATGCCACAAAAGTCCATGTGGTGAATAGCATACCAGTTATTGACTCCATGCTCAATTGACTTACAAGTAGTTCCTCTGACCTCATCTCGTCAAAGCTTCACATTATTGTTTTGAGGGGAGTTTTTGAACAGCTTAAATGCTAGATGGCCCTGGATATGGCAAATAGTTATGCCAGCTCTGCTACAGTAAAGAGGTGTGGTCTTGTTTTATCCAGTGGCCACCAGACGATACTTATAGTCTAGCTCCCAGAACCGACCAGAACCTCCTGCAATCCACAACAAAAAAATAAATGTGTTCGCCGAAGAGTGCTTATTGAATCACAATGCATAAGAGTTAAATGCCTCGGAGTAAAAGCCCGAGGTCACAGATTGCCCTATTGTGCTCTGTTCATCATCCATGAGGAACACAAATTCCTTTTTTGCAGGAACATTAAAACCAAGCATAAATTTCAAAATATCACTGGGGCCAATTTACAATCTAGTCATTAGCTTTTGTAGAAATTTGACCTTATATATTAGTGTATTTTTCTGGGTACAAGAAAAATGGGCTACGGGATAGTGATTGAAAAAAAAGAGGGGGAAATGCAGGATCAGGCCCCCCCCCCCCCCACCCCTACTCTCGTGTACGGCCCGCTAAACTTTTTGTTGTCAAACGTGGCTCTGATTTAATCAAGAGCCACATAAAAGTATAAAAGCTTACTAAGCGTGGCTAAACGACTAAAAACGATTGCAAATTGACTCATTTTCCTTTTAACCGGCTTCAAAAATTTGAAGCTGTTCTTCATGAATGGAAATCATTCCCGAACCTGTCAGACGTAAGCTGAGATATAATAAATATCTGGACTAACCTCGTCTTCTCAGTCCGTACTGTAAGTTATGGATCCTCATTTTTTCCATACATTTGTGGCCCGTGCCGCTTTGCACTTGGGCATAATCAATGGGGAAAACTTGGCCGTAACTTGCAGTACAGACCTTGGAACTCGCTTAGTAAGAGGTACATGTTATAACAATTTTTAAAAAATTGCATAAACTGCTGTATTTGCTGTAAACTGTAAACTGCTGTAAACTGCTGTATTTTGCTCGTTTTAATCTGCAAGGTTGTAATCAGACAGTTAAAAAATCATCTGTAAAATAAGGCGCACAGGGGGCTTGGGAGGGGGCGGGGACATTACATACATGTAAAATGGCTGGGGGTTGCCTTATCGCACTTTTCAGGAGCTAATTAAAGAGTTTATGTGCATCTTAGGTTTTTCAGCCCTTTTTATAACACATAAGGAGGCTTTCACAGTATCTTTTAGGGTGGTTTTTTGAGCAAAAGGAAAAATAGGGCATGGGTTCCTTCCAGTGAGGAATATTTTTTCAAGGCATTTAATTGTCTTTATCACCCACTGAAAATTATGAAAGTGTTGATGTATTATTTTAGAACTGCATTAGGTGGTCAAAGAATTTCAAAGCCACACCCACAAAACAGGATGTTGTTACTCTCTTAGGAGTTTTCTTTCAAAATTTTCGACAAGCACTCCCAACTTTGTACCTGCACTCTCTGTGAGGGGACATATACATTATATAAGTAGTACGTATAGAGTTTATAAAATTATAACTGTAGGGGAAGAAATGTTTTTAAATAAGTTTAATTGTGTACCTGATTACTCGTGCGGAATGTCTGAAGGCGTGACATGTGAATATAATCACTAACTCTTGATGTTGAAGCTCTTGCAAGGGCCATACCTCAAACCCAGCTGGTGTTTCTCGGTAGATAATTAAGGTCTGCATGATGCAGTCTCTGAGACCTGTCATGGCAACTTGATCTCCCTGATGTCGTTTCCTTTCCCCCCCCCCTGTTGTCCTTTGTAGCAGAAGTAGTGGTCACATATTCCACTCAGTACTTGCTGTGGCAAGGCATCTTAAAACTGAGGAAAGATCAACAATAATTGCGTATTATTACTTGTAGTAAACAATAATTAATCTCAATTCATACATACGTTCTATCCACACACCCACGCGTGTACACTTATAGGAACGACATATTTTTAAAGCTTACAGTACCACTCAGAAGCAAACCTACAGGGAACGTTTGACTCAGAACGCGTTCTATGTTGCCGCTCCACCCGCGCATATTCCCATTCCCGTTCTGCTATCCGTTGGTATCCTTCCCTACCCGTCTGTACCCGTTCATATCCGTTCTCTATCTGTTCTGTTCTTGTTCGGCCAGCGTTCCATGCGTAAGCGTCTTCGGAACTCGCTTCAGAAGAACGAGGGTTTCCTGAATAGGAACTCGTTTATAAAGAATGCTTCCAATTAGCAACACTCGGTTAAATAAAATTTCACCTTATGTTGTTGCGTGCAATAAATCAAACAAAAAAACTTACATTTTCTCTGGTGCAAAATGTCTCGTCACTTTTTGAGACCTAGGTACTTGAAAAATGTCCCTGGGGAAGGGGTGGATGGATGCAATTATAACTTTCAAGGCCAGTTTACGGAATCTTTTTTTCCGAACATGATAGTCGTGGGCATTGCACTTGGGAAAAAAAAACAAAGAAGCAACTAGTTGGCCAGACCTAATTTCAAACACCACCATAAGCAAGAAATGCAAGCAAAAGACGAATACTTTTGGCCTCTGGTAGTGTACACAAAAAAAAAATACTTTAAGTTGAGATTTAGCATGGAAACGTATCACTTGAAAAATTGTTCGGCGGAAGGGTTGAGGGGAAATTTATCTTCTTGGCTGGAGGTCTCGGTCTTGCTGGGTATGGGAGCGGCTACAGAGTTTACTGCAACAGCCGAAGCTGAATGCAGCACAAAATTGTGTGATGACTTTGTTGTGTAGTGATGGTCTCTATAATGCTAAGTGAAGATTATCTCACTGATCTTCCGCACTATAGTTGGCAAAACAACATCGTAATGAAAGGTTTGATCCAAAACATCAAGGTGTGGGTTTGGTAGTTTCAGTGTTT
>JAHPZR010033608.1:12500-21776 GCA_019787425.1 Platygyra sinensis | reverse complement strand
TTCTTTCGTGCTTAGCAACCTCTCGATGCATCCATACTCGATAGTACACGCTATGGCGTTTACCATTTGTTAATTAGAAAATAGCCCAAGAAACTAAGCGTGCTGATTCCCAGTTTAAAATAGTGTTTTTATTTAACAATTAGATTATGAGCTCGAAATTTCTATGAGGTGATAGCTGATGAGCCCCAACTTCCTGTTATGTACTAATGAACTTTCATCAGTTCAATTTTTTAAAAACTTGCTAGTTTGTCAGTTTAGTCAACTCAGGAATTTAATTTTCCATTTGTATTAAAATGTTCCTCCGTAACTTTGGAAAACGAGAAAACGCCGCTATTTTACAGGCGACCTCCATCCACTGCATTGTAATGGCTGATAGTAGACGAGTAGTTAAGCCAATCAGATTGTAGCATTTTGCCTTAGCATACCAGCAGAATTCTACTGAAACTTGATAGGAACACAGAACTAGAACAAGCTATTGGCATAATGATAGCGCAAGACAAGATAATTTACATTAATTGGCTTCACACTAGCAGCTGAGTTAGTTTCAAGTAAGCGCTTGAATCAAAATCTCGCACTTTGAAAAACTTCGGTTCACACCTGTGACAAAGTATGTCACTTGAAACATTTTCGCAGTAAAATCGGTCGTCCATATCACAACTGAAAGCGTTCGGCAGTAAAACCATGAAGAAATGCATATGGTTGGTTGTTGCTATAGAGTACATTGCAGCAACACAAATAAAGAAACGACATCTTCTGAATTTCTCTATAATGGCAAAGCGATTTTCGGCAAATAAATTTCTGTACGGCTTTAGCTAACCAAGACATAGATGCGCTATAGAAGATGCATTTGCGTGTAAGTCCTCCAATGTTCAACAGAGTTTTGCGAGTGCAAAGAAATGACGTGGTTGAAACTTGAAACAACTGCAGCAGCTGGCTTTCAATTTGCAGAAGCGCAATTGGTGTCGGATGATATGACGACAAGATCTCACTTTGTTTCAATATGAAAATCACAGAACATCCTTCGGAAATATTCAGTAGTGAAAACTTTTCGCGAGATTAATTGAAATAATATAACGATATCATTTTAATCGGTTAAAATATAACGAGAAATGATCGCCATTTTTTATACATATTGTTTTCTTTTTTTGCTAGTATGTCAAATTTTCATGCAGTGGAGCCTCACCAAAACACCACTCTTTATTCCGGAGACTTTATTTGTTAAATTCTGAAAGGTCCCTGAAGAGTGTCTTGGCCGAGACGAAACGTCGTGTCAGCCTTGCCGCGAACAATTACTTTATTTTGAACCTAAGAAACTACTTGGTCAGTCAGAGTTATAATTTTTCTTTTAATACATGGTCACTCTTTGTCATGTGAACTCAATTTTTATAGCACAAATGAGGTCATATTGATGGAGTTGCACTGTAATTAAAGATGGTCTAGGGATTTTGGATTTTATCCTACCTTCTTTGGAGTTGATAGCAGCAGTGGCCACGCCTCTCGCTAAAATGATTTTAGCTTGGTACTTTTTAAGCCTGAATTTCAAATGATCCGGTTTAGCCGGTTTGATAGGCGCTAAACCAATCCTGAAATATGGTGATAGTGGTTTTCGAGGTGGCTCTCCGTTGCTGGTATTACTGCCTTTATCCTGAATGGAGGATGGACTCAAAGGAGCCTTTGGAGGTGGTGTCCTTTCCAAGGTACGACTGACCTGTTGGAGGTCAGTCGGGGACAGTGCCATACCTTTGTGTGAACAGAGAGAGATATTTAGTAGTTTAGCGTTTCGTACCGTTGAACTTCTTTGAATAACATCATTAAAATAGACGAGGAAAATTAGGAAAATATGATAATCTGAGTAACATTATTTTCAAAATTCAGTTCAGCCTATGTTTTTCAGCAGCCGAACTTGAAAGAAGTCCTTCATGGTGAGCAGCTACAATCCTGACAATATTTGCTACAAGTTTTGAAAGATTTAAACACTGATTAGACAATTGCACTCGTATTTTTACCTCTGTTGCCCAGTCGTCTCAATTAATGGTTAGTATAATGGTTATATTCCGAGCTGAAAGGCAAAATACTTATTTTTTTCTCAAGAATCTGAGCGGGCCGGAATCCTATATCCTCGAATTTGATTGGCTAATCACGCGCTCGTGACCGGTCCAGTTTTTTATGATGCAGCCAGCGGGTCAGATGTTTTCCCGCCTTGCCTAAATTTCGCTCCTAAAAGTTACCGGTAGTTGTCAATCTTTTGCCTTTTTTATCTTTCCATCGACGATAAGTCAACACAAGCTTACCTCTGTTCACTTTAAAATGGCAAAGAAAGTCACTGTAAGTAAATTCAATTCAGTGTTTTGAAGTTGTGAGAGTTTGCTTGGTTGTTTGTAGCTTAGCTTTGTAATGGCGGGTAATACTGTGTTTTTCTCGCCGCATGACAATTTGAGTCAGTTTCAGTCGAATTTACCTCGTTGCTGTATTTAGGAGAATTTCTCTGTTGTCACGAAGCTCTCTAGAACCTCTAATTTCATTGGATCTTGTTGGCACGAAGCTCTATTGTTTTAGGGCTAGGGTCCATTGTTACCATTGTTTGTATATAATTTTCTCAACCATGCCTGTGAGACGTTCCGAAGAGCTTCGTGGCGCCGAATTTCTGTGTAATATACTTTACGAATTTCCTTGCCATCTGCCATTCAGTTTGCGGTAAAAAAGCCTGATTTCAAGTGATTTTTATAGCAATGACAGACAGATAGTAAAACTTCGGCTTAACTTCAGAATATCCGGCCACTTATTATGTGTTTTCAAATGCTGCTACCCACGTCCCACAGTTGTCATAATTAACATAATAGAGACATTTAGCACCAGGGTTTTCCCGTTAACGGCAAACCGGAAACGGCAGTTTCAGGTTAGGCGTTTGGCGTTTGGCGTTTGCCGTTTGCCGTTTGCCGTTTGCCGTTTGCCGTTTATGGCTTCTACCGTTTTAGCTACAGCTCTCCAAACCTCAAGCAAATTCACATAGAAAACAAGCTTTGAAACGGTATGTCCCAACACTTCAATTGTAGTGTAGTTTTATTGAATTAAACAATCACTTCATAGAGCAAGAGGAAACCATCCGAATGTGTAATCAAATATAGCTGAACTAAGTAAACAAGTACTCAAAAGCTGAAGTTTAGTGTATTTCTCAAGTATTCTATCCATCTTTTCTCGGCATCCTCTCCCTTTGACTTGTTTATCATCGGTAGAAAAAGCTCTGCTGAGTATTTTGACTACTTCGTCCCACTCTTGGGGCTTTTCAGGGAAATACTTTGCTACCTCCTTTGCAAGGGCTAGCTCGTGCTTCTCATCCGGCCATCGGAATGGAGCCATGATACCCTGATTTTAAGCTTCTTAGTTAACATCTACTGCTGTTTGAATAATAAACCTTAAAGTGCACCTAACCCCCCAAATTTTTTTTCGCTAAAACAATAAAGCTTATTTTGTGGAGTAATTAGCCGCAAAAATTTTTCGATTTGGTTAAATCCTCGAATTTCTGTGCCCCCTTGAAACCGAGTTTCGTATGGTTCACGACCGAACATAAGGAGTCTGGGGAGAGTAAAGCCGTGACGTCACTTCGAGAACGAAAGCTTCGGCTGTCCCAGTCGGGCCTTTTACTCTGTGTGAGCGTGGAAGCCTTTTTGCCGCACAGGTTTTTCGCTGGGGGCTCCACAGTCGACAGATTTCTGTTTTTATCAACAATATCTTCTACTTCGTCGGATTCTGAAATGAGCTTTGACTCAGAAGACTCCGAAATTTATTATATCGCTGAAGAGAATGACGACTCGCACTTGTAAACAAAGCAAAGTGAATAGTTAAATGATGACAGCCGAGCTGATTTATATGCTGACAACTCTCTGGCCAACGAAGAATGGATAAGACAAAATGAGGTGGATGCTGACAAAGAACTCGAACGAGCTCTGATGGACAGACCCGAAGGCAATGATATGTAGAAGTCAAAGAGACTGTAGCGTGTGGTGCGTATATTTACTGAATTCGCGCATTCTTCGATCTCGCATTAACATACTTTCGCATAAATAAAAGTCAAGTCCGTTAACTTTCTCAAATTATTTTAACTTCACTCGTTCAACGTAGACCAAAATGATTATCCCATGACACAATGTTTGTGTTCTTTTCCTGCGAGTGTGGAAATTGTAGCGTCGCTTCCCTTCAAAACATCAGCGAATGTTATTGTTGTTATTATTATATATTAGAGTGAGTTAGAAGGTTGCCAAGACTCAAAGAAGAGTGATCTTGTTCTTGAAGATATTGGTGCTGATGTTACCTTAAAGTGTGTTACTGAATATCCAGGAATTAAACCTGTATGGCTTCAGAAATGGAGTTTTAAGATTAGTAGTGGGCAAATACAAAACTATCTGTCGGCTGTGCCGACTGACTGCTGTTGTTTCTCAGATCAGATGCAACAACGGCTTCATGAATTGCAAATTCGTCTCGCTTAAGTCACTGAGTCAGCAAAATCCCTTCCTCTCTCTGAAAATCCAGGCATCGAGCGAGATCATCTGGTTGAAATACTCTATGGAACAGATCACCGAACTCTTAGACGGCTATCACTTTGCACGAATCGAGCCATCACTTTGTACGTTTCTTCTCTTCAGGACATCTCTCCATAAAACGTATGGCATAAAGCGGAGTACCTCCTGTAAGTTTGTTGTGTTGCTACATCACACTACAGCGCACCTGGCTAGCATTTTTTTCGAACAACTTTTCCAGCCTTTCCCACAGAAACAAGTAAATATGCGAATCTCAGAATCATCGTGTTCTCGATTTGACGTCACATCCGGCCCTCGACCCATTCTCCGTTAAACTCGGTCGTGGACCAAAATGGCGGCAATTTCACGTACTTTGACGAGCCATAGAAAATCAAAGATTTAACCAAATCGAAAAATTTTTGCGGCTAGTTACTCCACAAAATAAGCTTTATTGTTTTAGCGAAAAAAAGTTTTTGGGGTTAGGTGCACTTTAAAAGGTGCGAAAACCCTTATTTATGAGCTCACAGAAGGCCATTAGCGACCGAAAACTTCGAAAAACACATGAAATTGAAGAGGCCGCCATACTGAATTTCCCGCTGAGACAACAGCAGTGGTTGATTTTCAAATGGCAACAAGAAGTCCTAGTTTCACTCATTTGCTAAAATATATATCTAAACTTTATCTAAAAAGACTCGTTTACATAACTTTCTGATTTGTACGTGGCATAAAAACAAATTCAGGATAAAAAACGTTCAGGTAAATCACTTACGTGAAAACCTACCTCTTGGCTTTGAAAACGCGCGTTGAGAACTCCGAACGTGGTCGCAGGGCTTGATCACGTGACCTCTAAAGGTTTGCCGTTTGAGGTTTCTGCTGAAAACCCTGAAGCTAAATGTCCCTTAATATCTTGGGTGACAAATTAATCCTTAATTTTGGCGCGAAATTTCATTGTTGATTCATAATTTCACTGAGAATTTGTTTTACAAAATTGCAGTTACGGAACTAAAAGAAGCGGCAGAACATTAAATACGCGAAAGAGCACAACTAACTGGGTGAGAGTTTTTGAGAAGTGGTGTGACGAAAATAGCCTTGAGAAAAACCTGGAGATGATACTTCCTGGGCAGTTGGATAAAGTACTCGGGCGATTTTAAGCCTCTGTTGATGGCAAAGAAATCCACTTTAATCAGACAACCAGTCGAGTTCCCCTTCAGTCGCTAATCCAGTCCTCTGCAGCGGTGAGCAGTGAACAAGTCTACATTTTCAACAATTGCGATGTGGCGATAAACCAAGGACATGCCGGTCAGGCTAATACAAGGGGAAAGGGTTACCCTAGCAAGCGAGTTACCCTAGAAAGAGGGTTACCCTAACACTCATACATTTCCTTTTTTTGTCTTCGTCGTGTTTATAAGGTAGCAAGGTTTACCCGGGTAGTGGGGTTACCCTATCTACGTGCTAGGGTTACCCTGGTAGGCGGGTTAACTTTTTCCCTTGTGAACACTCCAGGTAGCGTAACCCGCCTACCCAGGTTAAAATTTTAATTGTTTCCAGACCCTTTGATTGTAACCGCGCAATAAGTTGTCTCGGGTTGTAGGGTTTCCCTGTGAAATTTTGCTTGTAATCCCGGACTATCTTTGACCCGCCTGCTAGGGTTACCCTACCTGCTTGTAGACAGCCCTATGGGTCGGTCCATATAGTGCCGTTCCTCGCCTTAGTCCTCCCTACTGTTTTTCTCTCGCTCGCCCTCTTTTTCGCTCGTCCCTAACCACAGAGAGCCTGGAACAGGCTATGAAAAACTGTGACCTTTGGTCTGCGGCCTCGGGCAGCATTTTCAAGCCTTCGGTCACAGTTATTCACTATACGGACTTGCCAGCCGGCAAATAACATGTATTCACGATTGATTAGTGAGCTGGTATTTTTCGGTTTATTGTGCCTCGCGACAATTACGACAAATTTGCATTTTTATAGAATCTCTGAAGCAAAACCTACAATATCCGTCCCAGATCGATTATTTATGGTATTTCTGTTTGTCGCTTTTGTCTAAACTTTAGCTGAAACAGATTGAATAGAGACAACCTTCAGAAAGTACATTAGAACATACCGGCACCCACATATTAGGCTTCACAACTTAAACTGATTTCCGAAACCCTATTTCCTGAAAATTGCAGCATGTTCTTGCATCGACACATCAGCAGTTTGTTAATTATCATCTCCAATCTAAGAATAAAGCTTAGGCGAACTCGCTCAACTTAAGAGACATCTTGCTGATTCAATAGAAACTGTATTTTAGTGAAATTTGATGCCAGCGTGATCCACGGTTGTTTGAAGGTGAAGCTGTTTTGCTGGCGTGATTGGGGCCATAACCCCTCACTATGCTTACCTTTGTGATTGAACGGCTGAGATTCCTGCAAGTTCAAGATAGCGATTTAAAAGAGACTCTCGTATTCACTTGTCCACATAACGTCAGTGTTCTGCAACGACTCCTGATCGCGCGGAGGAAAGAACGAAATCAAAATAACATCACCGAAGCACTGAGTTAAACGGGAGTGACATGCCTGCGAGACGGAGGGGTACAGTAGAATCACTGCGGAAAGGATTTGGGGGGTGTGTGGTGGGGGTTAGGGTCTAGTAATTTCTATATATTAAACTGCAGCTTGATGTCGTGAGACCCCCTCCCCCGAATAGGTTAAAAAGACGCCTGCATTAATTACCATGTAGCTTTTGTTTGTAGTTAAACTGACAGCCGAAATAATGTAAAAGCCTGTAAAAGCGGAACCAAACCTCCCAGGGCCATCAACAAAAACGTTAAAAATCACATGATGCTCTCGAACGTGACTTGTTGTCATGATCTTCCGCATTTTGAAATGTCGCGTTAGATTCTTACAGTCTGTAACCTCGTAGGGATGGGATATATAGTTTACGTCATAGAAAGTGCGGCGTACGGGGTTTATTCACGAGTTCCAAAACTTTGGAAAACGAACGAGTGAGTTTTTCAAAGTATTGCAACGAGCGAATAAAAATCCGTACAAAGCACTTTCTATGCTGTAATTTGTTTATTGTTTTATTTTTTCTGATAACATAAGCTTACATGCAGAACAGCAAAAAAATTCAAGACTGATGTAAATGACCGAACGTAATAAAACACAAATTCGCTTTCCCGTCCAGCAACAAGCGGACAAAAAACCTACACAACTTAAAATACAATACGAGGAATTCGTAATTAAAACACAAAGTGTGAAATCTTTTCGCTTGCCCATGACGGCGCTTCGCGCTGTGCAAAGACAAATTCAGACTCTGTCAACTTACGCTGTTTATAGAAATGTTGAATGTTCCTCCTTGAATGTTCGCCCTTGAAACAGAGATAAGACTTGCTGAGGTGACTGCCGGCTGAAGCTGATCATGATGAAGTGCTAACGATCAATGAAGATGTTGGATATATTCCGCTGCTGTTTGCGAAAGTGAACTAAAACGGGAAGCCGAAGCCATGTTTTTAAAACACAAACTCCAAGCGGGCGCTGAATTCAAGACTGCGCTTCTGGGAAGCCATTTGAATGCTTTGCTCTGATTGGCTAAGCGATTCTACTCTGGGTGATGATTGGTTACATTTTCACACGTGAAGAATGCTATACGCGAAGTTGATTGGACGTATCGCTTTTTCCCATGTGAAAAAATAGCACATATAGAATTCTATTTGCAGAGTTTATTGCCTAAAATTTTCGCTATATATTCAATAAAAGTTAGTTCGTGTCTCTTTCCTTTACTCTATTAATTTGCTCTGTAAACACTAAACACTGGAGCGAGTCATTAAATCAAGTGATGGCGATGGGGAAATTGTTAAGTGCATGCAACCCTAAAAGCTGGAATGACGGAGGAACGGTGGAATGGCGGAATCACAGAACGGCGGAAAATACCCCAAATCCTAAAAGATGGAATCGCGAAACGGTGGAACGGCGTAACGGTGGAAAATCTCCCGAAATCCTAAAAGAAGGAATGACGGAAAATCTCCCGAAATCCTAAGAGACGGAATGACCGTAAATCCCCCAAAATCCTACAAGACGGAATGATGGAAAATCACCCAGTATCCCAAGAGGAGTTAGGGAAAGTGATAAACGGCACGGGTTTGCGAGACCCCTTCCCCGTGTCAAATAATATTTTCTTTTGTTGTTGTTAACAACTTTTTATCTTCCAGATTTCTACTACCACTATTCTCGTGTAGCTTTTCGCATATTACAGTCGAAAAGGTAATTGTGTCACTCCGGCTGTCATTAGAACTGTTTGCAAGCAGTAAGTAGATTTTTATCACGGATATCGTATTATTTGTCCTCGTACGTTTTTCTCCTGATAATTCATAGCTTTACCTGGAGAAGGGTATATGTTTCTCGAGCTCGATGTATAGATTTATTCCTTCTTTCGGTCGTTCTGGCACCACATGATTCAAATGTAGCTTTTACGCGCAAGTCTGTTGCTATTTAGCGTGCTGTATATTCCATTGTTCGGCTTGGTTTCGATCCTCCTTGTGGATCTCATCAGTTGCCGGTATTTCTAATGAAGTTGCTAGCGGAACTCTTTCAAAAGTGAGAATGTAACACGTTCTGCGGCTTGGCACAAACTTCTCGTGGTGTGTACCCTTGTGACAGATCGAAAATACCTGGTTTCTATTGGCTATAACAGCTAGCCAATGGCGTAATGTACTCTTCCATCCTTACTTTTTTTAAGCTCGACCTCGTGTTTCTTTGACGGCATTTTTCTAGATTTCTAATGCACT
>JAHPZR010033608.1:0-7500 GCA_019787425.1 Platygyra sinensis | reverse complement strand
TCAGATTTTTTTCTAGGTCCCACGCTCGTGTCACATTACTTTCATAGACAAGCCTATTTATGTTGTGTCGCATTTCTCTGCCTCCCTCGTAGCCATAAGGTGGATAGCTAGTCCCAGGCTCTCTAAAATGATTCTGGGAATAAAAAAATGGGCTTTAACCGAGAAAGAGCAGATTTTCTAGACTTTTTTGTCTGACTACAGCCAAGAGTCTGGGAATGACTTACATCAGGTAAATGGGGCATCGACCATCTTGGGATCTTTGTCTTTAATTTTCACACATGACCTACAGATAACCGCACTACACTTTTCGTTACTTAAGAAAACAAGATATTAAGAGCGGTCGAACGCAATACCTGTTTAGGGTAACGCAAGCGCCCTAAGCTAACTCAGGCTGGGTATCGAGGCTCCGCTTCAGGGCTTTTAGGTTTTAAAGCACAAGCAGTTCTTTGCTTTTGTTTTGGTACTTGGCTATAGCTAACCACGGAAGGTTAACTTGATAGTGATATCGACCTAATAAGGGAGCAACTGCACCAGATTCGGCGAGCATTACGGAGGGATGGAAGTTTTAATTTAGGCAATTTCTAGTTGCAAAAAAAGAGAACATTCTCACCAAACACCTTGCATTTCGCTATTTTTTCCTACCCATGGGAAGTCGATCTTTTAGCTGAATAATTAGAAAATCCTAACTCGAGTCACGAGGAGACATCAAGGCAAGTGTGAGGCAACCTCAATATTTGTTTTTTCTTCTTTAACTATTCAAACAGTATTTTTAATTTTTTTTTTTTTCAACATAACATGTCATTGTAAACACACCTTCGATGAAGTTGGAGTCAGACCCTTTCAGTGAAGCAGTTGTCATGAGCTGTTTCGAGCTTTGTGCAAATAAAAGTATCACGCCTTTTTCACGAGCCCAAGTTGACAATAAAGATGATGGCGTGATCGGTTTTTGTTTTGTCTTGAACTACCACTCTGCTGACTTTGAAAATTACTCGCCCCTAATGTTCTGTGCATTGTGCAGTGTTTTTGTTCATTTGGAGGACAGTTGACTGGAGGAAGAAGGAGGTTTTTTTTTTTACTTTTTTGATAAAATTGCAACTTCGTAAACTTCATTCGAGTTGAATTTTAAAATTGATTGTGAGAAATTTTATCTGTCTTGAATTTTTAACGGTAAACCAGCCGGAAACTGCGAGGATCTGGTAACTATATACGGTATTCGATTTTAAAAACAGTCACGCAATGGAAGCAGCACAAGTCAAAATAACGTATACACTGCAGCAAAAAACAACAACAAATACATTTATACATATAAAATAAATAAAATAAAGTTTAAAGAACAAACAATGAAAAAATAATAATAATAAAAAGAAACACCAACGTTTGAAAAGGATTGATTCTCGTGACTCGTATTTGATTGGGCTCGAGGATGGCTCGTGCTGAGATTCAACACAAGGAACATCTCATGGGTATTGCGTGACGTTGCCACGGGATATATGGAGATGGTTGCGACTAGAATGGATACTCCAAAATATGGTGAGACACTTAACTTTCTGTATATAAGGTACCAACCGATCAAAGTTAAGTCTTACCAGAGGTTTACCAAGTTTAATTATGGTGTAACCAGAACAATTTATGAAAGCTAACCATTACGACCCGGCGCTTAGACCTAATCACTAGAGATCAGTGCCTGACCGAGCAGTTATTCTCTGCCTAAATAAGGTGTCGTTTATTGTACCTGCTTGATCCTGTTTAAGTGTCACGAAGTGTCTCACCATATTTTGGAGTGTCCGTTCTAGCATAACCATATGTATGATACTCTACTGTGACAGATTTGGTTGTAAAACGCGTAACGACATAACAGGGGACGGCGTCACGGTGATTGGCGTACTAAGCGATCATTATACCACGTTAGCCAACACTCTTGTTAAACTTAATAGCACTCCTATTATCTTGAATACAGAACACATTCGATAAGCATACTGTTAGCCGCAGTGTTGTTCCGGTTTGTCTGAAAAGTACTGGCAAACTGGCGCTCTCAAAATGCAATAATTGTAAGGGCTACACGGTATAACAGTAACAACTCGTTGCATCGATTCTCGCTAAACCTTTTGGCGTTTTAAATAAATTATTAAATGGTCATAAATCGCTCCATTCAAGACATGAATTATAATTTTAAATTAACTTGAAAATATTCGTCGCTAACACATGCGAGAGTCATGACAGTGGCGAAGAGAACCACAATCATAATGAAATATTCCTTGTACAGATATGAGAGGAGCTCAGTCGAGAATTGCTGGTGTTAACTACACAAAATACAGAGAGTTGCATTCGAGAATCCCAGTGTAAAACAAGATTATACATGTTAATTCTAATATTGTATGCGAGTGGATATCATTTAAAATAATTCTTACCTTCACGCAACAAGGTAATAATGAACTAAACAATTTCCCCATCGCCATCACTTGATTAAATGCCTCGCTCCAGTGTTTAGTGTTTACAGAGCAAATTAAGAGAGTAAGGGAAAGAGACACGAACTGACTTATCCCGTCCCTACGCGGTTACGGGCTGTTGAGCGAATCTAACGCAACATTTCAAAATGGCGGAAGATCATGACAACATGTACAAGTCACGTTCGAGAACATCATGTGATTTTAATGTCACGCTCGCGTTGATGGCCGTGGGAGGTTTGGTGCACCTTTTACATTATTTTGGGTGTCAGGTAAACTATAAACTAGCTAGTGGTAATCAAAGATTATGAGAGTGCGTTCGACGCCGTATAAATGTTTATACAGATACCTTAAATGATTTCCCTAGCTGACTCTCATCTTCTAAAAACCAACCTTTTTTCATCAACAACCGGGGTTTTACAGAAAGATATTTTAGTGACAAAGTCCATGCCAGTCTGATTAAGACTGCGTTGCGTGACAGCTACAAAGTAATCGATGCAGGCGTCTATTCACGTATTCGGGGGAGGGGATTTCGGAACCACAAGCTGCAATTTCAGAGGTTCAGAGGTGCATTTATTTCACACTGTTTACATAAAATTAAAATGGATTTGATAAAAACAATTACAATGCAGTTATAAAATATGTAGTGTGGTCAAAGTAGCGAAGGTTTTCTAGTTGACCACCATCTTCGTCTAAGTAAACGAAGAAATTACAGTGAGTTTGTGGGATATAGTAGAAAGTGGTTGTAGAGCCTAGGACTAATGTACAGAAAAAAATACATGTATATAAATTGAGCAAGTTAGAGATAAACTGAACCAAGCGAGAAATCTAAACAGGACAGTAAAAGGAAAATAAAAGTTTAATGTATAGAAATTACTATGAGACCCTTACCCCCACCCCCACCCCCCCCCCAATCCTTTCCGCAGTGCTTCTACTGTACCCCTCCGTCTTGCTCGTATGTCACTCCGTTTCAACTCACTGCTCCGGGTGATGTTATTTTGATTTCGTTGTTTATTCCGCGCGATCAAGAGTCGCTGCAGAATGCTGATGTTATGTGGACAAGTGAATGTGAGAGTCTCTTTTAAATCGCTGTCAACTTGAACGTGCAGGAATCTCAGTCGTTTAATCGTAAAGGTAAGCACGCAAGCAAAATAGCTACACATTCAAACAAAACCGCGGTTCAAGCTGGCATCAAATTTCACTTAGTACAGAGTCTATTGAATCAGCCAGAAGTCTCAGTGTTACGTTAAGCGAGTTCGCCTAAGCGTTATTCGTAGATTGGAGATGATAATAAACAAACTGCTGGCGGTCGATGCGAGGAACATGCTGCTATTTTCAAAACTTCCCTCGGAAATTAGAAAACCACTTACGTAAAACGAAAAGGGTTTCGGAAACCTTACACCGTCACCAATTTAGTTGTGAAGCCTTTATATGGGTGCCGGTATGTTGTAATGGACTTTTTGAAGGTTGTCTGTAGTCAATCTGTTTCAGTTAAGGTTTAGACAAAAGCGACAAACAGAAATACCATCGCCAATCAATCTGAACCGGATATTGTAGGTTTTGCTTCAGAGACTCTAAAATGCAAATTTGTCTTAATTGTCGCGAGACACAATAAACCGAAAAATACCAGCTCACTGCTCAGTCGTGAAAACTGTTATACTGTATTCAATGCCAAATATTTTGCCTTTCAGCTCGGAATAGTTTAATACCCGTTGATGAGACGACTGAGTGGGCAACCGAGGTAAAATACGGGTGCAATTGTCTAATCAGTGTTTACACTCTTACGAAACCTGTATTAAATTGTTATATTGTCAGGATTGTAATTTCTCACCATCAAGGACTTCTTTCAAGGTGAGCTGCTGAAAACATAAGATGAACTAAATCAGTCAGGGGTTGAAAATGTTACTCAGACTATCCTGTTTCCTAAATTTCCTCGTCTATTTTAATGCTGTTATTCCAAAGAAGTTCAACGGTACGAAACGCTAAAGTACTAAATATCTCTCTCTGTTCACACAAAGGTATGGAACTGTCCTTGACTGACCTCCAACAGGTCAGGCGTACCTTGAAGAGGACACCACCACCAAAGGCTCCTTTGAGTCCATCCTCAAGTCAAAATGGCGTTGCTCCTTCCAATACAGGCCCATCATCTGTGGCTTCGTTTAGAAATAAATTTGAGCAAAAAACAATACCGCCATCGAGGGGACATGTAGGCTCATTGCCATGTCAAGATGGCGGGCAACACTCAGAAGAAAAGGTCATGTCCGTGGCATCGGCAAAGGCTGCATTTGAACAGAAATCTTTCGACAAACCAACACCTCCGTGGAAGCAAACTATTGGAAACCAATCTAAGGCGGGCTTCTCCATTCAGGATAAAGACAGTAATGCCAGCAAAGGAGAGCCACCTCGCAAGACACTACCACCATATTTCAGGATTGGTTCAGCGCCTGTCAAACCGGCTAAACCGGATCATTTGAAATTCAGGCTTCAAAAGTTCCAAGATAAAATCATTTTAGCGACCGGCTTGACCACTGCTGCTATCACCTCCAAAGAAGGTAGGCTAAAAGCGAAAATCAATTGACCATCTTTAATTATAGTGCAACCCCGTCAAATGAATATGATCACAATTGTGCTATAAAAATTGAGTTGACATGACTGGGAGTGACCATGTATTAAGAGATCTTAAAATAAGAAAAACATAACTCTCACTGACCAAGTATTTTCTCAAGGTCAAAATAAAGTAATTGTTAGCGGCAAGTCTCTAACGCGGCGTTTCGTCTCGGCCAGGACACTCCTTAGGGACCTTCAGAACAAATGAAGTCTCCGTAATAAAGAGTTCGTGCGAGGTTCCACTGCATGAAAATTTGCCGATATACTCGCAAAAAAAGAAAAAAAAAACAATTATAAAAAATAGATAATGTCATGGCGATCATTCCTCGTTATTTTTTAACATAGGCTTTCCGATTAAAATTATATCTTATGTTATTTCAATTAATCTCGCGAAAGATTTTAACCACTAAATATGTCCGACGGATGTTCCGTGATTTTCACACTGAAACAAAGTGAAATCTTGCTATTTCAGTA
Organism: Platygyra sinensis; assembly: GCA_019787425.1. Classification (NCBI taxonomy): domain Eukaryota; kingdom Metazoa; phylum Cnidaria; class Anthozoa; order Scleractinia; family Merulinidae; genus Platygyra; species Platygyra sinensis. The sequence continues at coordinate 1,975 of JAHPZR010033608.1, read as the reverse complement.
CGTACTCAACATTTAAATAGAAAACATGTACCCTGTTTCTGTCGAGTTATAGAAATAGGAGGAAAAGTTTGGGAGAACGAGAAATGATGTGGGAACACGAGCCGCAGGCGAGTGTTTTCACAGATTTTTCGAGTTCTCCCAAACTTTCACGAGTGTTTCTTTTTCATTTCAGTTCTCAGTTATTTTTTTTTCTAATTAGTATTGTTTACAAATTGGACATGCCCACAGGTAGCTGATGCTAATCTCACTGAAACACGGAAAACATATTTTCAATCTGTTTTAGAAAATACCGCGGCGGAAAAAGAAGAAACAGCTTGATTAGTTTGATCATCAAAATACATGGCTTCACACTTGAGCTTGTAAGGGTGAAGGGATAAAATGCGCTTACTTGGACTTCACTTAGTGACCATGGAAACGTTCGTAGTTCAAAGAAGCTGAAGTGCGCCGCCGCTGATTTCCCTTTCGTAAACGGTCGATGCCATTTTTAAATGGTCGATGCGATCATTGGTAACCAAGCCTTACAGAATGAACGATGCCACATCTCCTTTAGTTTAGGCCTGGACAAGGTAGAAACTGGTATTATTTGTTGATGGAGTAAAATGCACTCACCAAATGCCTAATTGTTCATATTCACACTGGTTTGGATGCGGTTAGCTGATTAAGAATGTCACGTTCTATAATTAAATTTTGGGGAGATTTGGCGGCCGGATCAACCTGGTAGTGTAGTGGTATAAGAGGGATGTTGGGAAACAGAGGTTCCGGGTTCGATACTAGGTGGTTACTTGCAAGTTTTCCTTTTTCTTTAATTTAGTAGAGAAAAATTCGTTTACAGTTACAAAAAATTTCTAACTGTCGCGAAAATGGCATCGACCGTTTACGAAAAGGAAATGCGCTGCTTCGCCAAGTGTGGTCCACACCACACTTGAGAACATACTTGACCAACAGGAAATCGAAGCCAACTGAAAGTGGTGTGCCGCGTTGTTACAATTCTGATGAACGGATCGGGACAGGCCAACAACTTGTACGTTGAATTTCATTTTCATAGACAGCCTAAACTATCGCTTTTCATACCAACCGACACCAATTGCGCTTCTGCAAATTTCAAAGCAGTTGTTGTTTCAAGTTTCAACCAGGTCATTTCTTGTACCCGTAAAACTCTGTTGAACATTAGACGGGTCAGACGGAAATGCATTTTCTAAAGCGCATCCATGTGTCGGTTAACTAAGGCCCTACAGCAGTTTCTTTGCTGAAAAACCGTGTTGTTGAGCCATGCTAGAGAAATACAGAAGATGTCGTTTCTTTATTTGTTTGCTGGTACGTAGTCTTTAGCAAAAAAGCAACTTTATGCATTTCTTCACTATTTTACTGCCGAACGCTTGCATTTGTGACATGCAGGTGTGAAGCCAAGTTTTCTAAAGTGTGACTTGAGATTTACAAGTGCACTTGAGTTGAGTACCTACTTGAAACTAACGTAGCTTCTAATGTGAAGCCAATTAATGTAAATTATCTTTGCTTGCGTCATCATTACGTCAATAGCTCGTTCTAGTTCTGTGTTCCTATATTAAAGAAAGTGAAAAATGATCATCGCTGTAAATTTTCCAATTTAAGCAACTGGAAAGAAGAAGCCTGAAAAAAATCAGGGTTTCAACGGGATTCGAACCCGTGACCTCCGCGATACCTGATGCGATGCTCTACCAACTGAGCTATGAAGCCACACATTGGGAGCGAGGTCAATTATGAGTTTATATCTTCCGTAGTAAAATTCTCGGTATGCTAAAGCAAATGCTACAATCTGATTGGCTGAAACTACTCGTATACTATCAGCCACTAGAATGCAGTGCATGCTGAAATAATTAACAACTATTCACCGAAGTGAAGGAAGTTAGCGATGGATATCCGAACGCTAGCCACCGACCACGCTAGCCACCGACACCAGGTGAATAGTTGTTTTAGTATATACTAAAACAGTGAGATA
>JAHPZR010033607.1:12500-21872 GCA_019787425.1 Platygyra sinensis | reverse complement strand
GACTCTTACGCTTCTTTCGTGCTTAGCAACCTCTCGATGCATCCATACTCGATAGTACACGCTATGGCGTTTACCATTTGTTAATTAGAAAATAGCCCAAGAAACTAAGCGTGCTGATTCCCAGTTTAAAATAGTGTTTTTATTTAACAATTAGATTATGAGCTCGAAATTTCTATGAGGTGATAGCTGATGAGCCCCAACTTCCTGTTATGTACTAATGAACTTTCATCAGTTCAATTTTTTAAAAACTTGCTAGTTTGTCAGTTTAGTCAACTCAGGAATTTAATTTTCCATTTGTATTAAAATGTTCCTCCGTAACTTTGGAAAACGAGAAAACGCCGCTATTTTACAGGCGACCTCCATCCACTGCATTGTAATGGCTGATAGTAGACGAGTAGTTAAGCCAATCAGATTGTAGCATTTTGCCTTAGCATACCAGCAGAATTCTACTGAAACTTGATAGGAACACAGAACTAGAACAAGCTATTGGCATAATGATAGCGCAAGACAAGATAATTTACATTAATTGGCTTCACACTAGCAGCTGAGTTAGTTTCAAGTAAGCGCTTGAATCAAAATCTCGCACTTTGAAAAACTTCGGTTCACACCTGTGACAAAGTATGTCACTTGAAACATTTTCGCAGTAAAATCGGTCGTCCATATCACAACTGAAAGCGTTCGGCAGTAAAACCATGAAGAAATGCATATGGTTGGTTGTTGCTATAGAGTACATTGCAGCAACACAAATAAAGAAACGACATCTTCTGAATTTCTCTATAATGGCAAAGCGATTTTCGGCAAATAAATTTCTGTACGGCTTTAGCTAACCAAGACATAGATGCGCTATAGAAGATGCATTTGCGTGTAAGTCCTCCAATGTTCAACAGAGTTTTGCGAGTGCAAAGAAATGACGTGGTTGAAACTTGAAACAACTGCAGCAGCTGGCTTTCAATTTGCAGAAGCGCAATTGGTGTCGGATGATATGACGACAAGATCTCACTTTGTTTCAATATGAAAATCACAGAACATCCTTCGGAAATATTCAGTAGTGAAAACTTTTCGCGAGATTAATTGAAATAATATAACGATATCATTTTAATCGGTTAAAATATAACGAGAAATGATCGCCATTTTTTATACATATTGTTTTCTTTTTTTGCTAGTATGTCAAATTTTCATGCAGTGGAGCCTCACCAAAACACCACTCTTTATTCCGGAGACTTTATTTGTTAAATTCTGAAAGGTCCCTGAAGAGTGTCTTGGCCGAGACGAAACGTCGTGTCAGCCTTGCCGCGAACAATTACTTTATTTTGAACCTAAGAAACTACTTGGTCAGTCAGAGTTATAATTTTTCTTTTAATACATGGTCACTCTTTGTCATGTGAACTCAATTTTTATAGCACAAATGAGGTCATATTGATGGAGTTGCACTGTAATTAAAGATGGTCTAGGGATTTTGGATTTTATCCTACCTTCTTTGGAGTTGATAGCAGCAGTGGCCACGCCTCTCGCTAAAATGATTTTAGCTTGGTACTTTTTAAGCCTGAATTTCAAATGATCCGGTTTAGCCGGTTTGATAGGCGCTAAACCAATCCTGAAATATGGTGATAGTGGTTTTCGAGGTGGCTCTCCGTTGCTGGTATTACTGCCTTTATCCTGAATGGAGGATGGACTCAAAGGAGCCTTTGGAGGTGGTGTCCTTTCCAAGGTACGACTGACCTGTTGGAGGTCAGTCGGGGACAGTGCCATACCTTTGTGTGAACAGAGAGAGATATTTAGTAGTTTAGCGTTTCGTACCGTTGAACTTCTTTGAATAACATCATTAAAATAGACGAGGAAAATTAGGAAAATATGATAATCTGAGTAACATTATTTTCAAAATTCAGTTCAGCCTATGTTTTTCAGCAGCCGAACTTGAAAGAAGTCCTTCATGGTGAGCAGCTACAATCCTGACAATATTTGCTACAAGTTTTGAAAGATTTAAACACTGATTAGACAATTGCACTCGTATTTTTACCTCTGTTGCCCAGTCGTCTCAATTAATGGTTAGTATAATGGTTATATTCCGAGCTGAAAGGCAAAATACTTATTTTTTTCTCAAGAATCTGAGCGGGCCGGAATCCTATATCCTCGAATTTGATTGGCTAATCACGCGCTCGTGACCGGTCCAGTTTTTTATGATGCAGCCAGCGGGTCAGATGTTTTCCCGCCTTGCCTAAATTTCGCTCCTAAAAGTTACCGGTAGTTGTCAATCTTTTGCCTTTTTTATCTTTCCATCGACGATAAGTCAACACAAGCTTACCTCTGTTCACTTTAAAATGGCAAAGAAAGTCACTGTAAGTAAATTCAATTCAGTGTTTTGAAGTTGTGAGAGTTTGCTTGGTTGTTTGTAGCTTAGCTTTGTAATGGCGGGTAATACTGTGTTTTTCTCGCCGCATGACAATTTGAGTCAGTTTCAGTCGAATTTACCTCGTTGCTGTATTTAGGAGAATTTCTCTGTTGTCACGAAGCTCTCTAGAACCTCTAATTTCATTGGATCTTGTTGGCACGAAGCTCTATTGTTTTAGGGCTAGGGTCCATTGTTACCATTGTTTGTATATAATTTTCTCAACCATGCCTGTGAGACGTTCCGAAGAGCTTCGTGGCGCCGAATTTCTGTGTAATATACTTTACGAATTTCCTTGCCATCTGCCATTCAGTTTGCGGTAAAAAAGCCTGATTTCAAGTGATTTTTATAGCAATGACAGACAGATAGTAAAACTTCGGCTTAACTTCAGAATATCCGGCCACTTATTATGTGTTTTCAAATGCTGCTACCCACGTCCCACAGTTGTCATAATTAACATAATAGAGACATTTAGCACCAGGGTTTTCCCGTTAACGGCAAACCGGAAACGGCAGTTTCAGGTTAGGCGTTTGGCGTTTGGCGTTTGCCGTTTGCCGTTTGCCGTTTGCCGTTTGCCGTTTATGGCTTCTACCGTTTTAGCTACAGCTCTCCAAACCTCAAGCAAATTCACATAGAAAACAAGCTTTGAAACGGTATGTCCCAACACTTCAATTGTAGTGTAGTTTTATTGAATTAAACAATCACTTCATAGAGCAAGAGGAAACCATCCGAATGTGTAATCAAATATAGCTGAACTAAGTAAACAAGTACTCAAAAGCTGAAGTTTAGTGTATTTCTCAAGTATTCTATCCATCTTTTCTCGGCATCCTCTCCCTTTGACTTGTTTATCATCGGTAGAAAAAGCTCTGCTGAGTATTTTGACTACTTCGTCCCACTCTTGGGGCTTTTCAGGGAAATACTTTGCTACCTCCTTTGCAAGGGCTAGCTCGTGCTTCTCATCCGGCCATCGGAATGGAGCCATGATACCCTGATTTTAAGCTTCTTAGTTAACATCTACTGCTGTTTGAATAATAAACCTTAAAGTGCACCTAACCCCCCAAATTTTTTTTCGCTAAAACAATAAAGCTTATTTTGTGGAGTAATTAGCCGCAAAAATTTTTCGATTTGGTTAAATCCTCGAATTTCTGTGCCCCCTTGAAACCGAGTTTCGTATGGTTCACGACCGAACATAAGGAGTCTGGGGAGAGTAAAGCCGTGACGTCACTTCGAGAACGAAAGCTTCGGCTGTCCCAGTCGGGCCTTTTACTCTGTGTGAGCGTGGAAGCCTTTTTGCCGCACAGGTTTTTCGCTGGGGGCTCCACAGTCGACAGATTTCTGTTTTTATCAACAATATCTTCTACTTCGTCGGATTCTGAAATGAGCTTTGACTCAGAAGACTCCGAAATTTATTATATCGCTGAAGAGAATGACGACTCGCACTTGTAAACAAAGCAAAGTGAATAGTTAAATGATGACAGCCGAGCTGATTTATATGCTGACAACTCTCTGGCCAACGAAGAATGGATAAGACAAAATGAGGTGGATGCTGACAAAGAACTCGAACGAGCTCTGATGGACAGACCCGAAGGCAATGATATGTAGAAGTCAAAGAGACTGTAGCGTGTGGTGCGTATATTTACTGAATTCGCGCATTCTTCGATCTCGCATTAACATACTTTCGCATAAATAAAAGTCAAGTCCGTTAACTTTCTCAAATTATTTTAACTTCACTCGTTCAACGTAGACCAAAATGATTATCCCATGACACAATGTTTGTGTTCTTTTCCTGCGAGTGTGGAAATTGTAGCGTCGCTTCCCTTCAAAACATCAGCGAATGTTATTGTTGTTATTATTATTATATTTAGAGTGAGTTAGAAGGTTGCCAAGACTCAAAGAAGAGTGATCTTGTTCTTGAAGATATTGGTGCTGATGTTACCTTAAAGTGTGTTACTGAATATCCAGGAATTAAACCTGTATGGCTTCAGAAATGGAGTTTTAAGATTAGTAGTGGGCAAATACAAAACTATCTGTCGGCTGTGCCGACTGACTGCTGTTGTTTCTCAGATCAGATGCAACAACGGCTTCATGAATTGCAAATTCGTCTCGCTTAAGTCACTGAGTCAGCAAAATCCCTTCCTCTCTCTGAAAATCCAGGCATCGAGCGAGATCATCTGGTTTGAAATACTCTATGGAACAGATCACCGAACTCTTAGACGGCTATCACTTTGCACGAATCGAGCCATCACTTTGTACGTTTCTTCTCTTCAGGACATCTCTCCATAAAACGTATGGCATAAAGCGGAGTACCTCCTGTAAGTTTGTTGTGTTGCTACATCACACTACAGCGCACCTGGCTAGCATTTTTTTCGAACAACTTTTCCAGCCTTTCCCACAGAAACAAGTAAATATGCGAATCTCAGAATCATCGTGTTCTCGATTTGACGTCACATCCGGCCCTCGACCCATTCTCCGTTAAACTCGGTCGTGGACCAAAATGGCGGCAATTTCACGTACTTTGACGAGCCATAGAAAATCAAAGATTTAACCAAATCGAAAAATTTTTGCGGCTAGTTACTCCACAAAATAAGCTTTATTGTTTTAGCGAAAAAAAGTTTTTGGGGTTAGGTGCACTTTAAAAGGTGCGAAAACCCTTATTTATGAGCTCACAGAAGGCCATTAGCGACCGAAAACTTCGAAAAACACATGAAATTGAAGAGGCCGCCATACTGAATTTCCCGCTGAGACAACAGCAGTGGTTGATTTTCAAATGGCAACAAGAAGTCCTAGTTTCACTCATTTGCTAAAATATATATCTAAACTTTATCTAAAAAGACTCGTTTACATAACTTTCTGATTTGTACGTGGCATAAAAACAAATTCAGGATAAAAAACGTTCAGGTAAATCACTTACGTGAAAACCTACCTCTTGGCTTTGAAAACGCGCGTTGAGAACTCCGAACGTGGTCGCAGGGCTTGATCACGTGACCTCTAAAGGTTTGCCGTTTGAGGTTTCTGCTGAAAACCCTGAAGCTAAATGTCCCTTAATATCTTGGGTGACAAATTAATCCTTAATTTTGGCGCGAAATTTCATTGTTGATTCATAATTTCACTGAGAATTTGTTTTACAAAATTGCAGTTACGGAACTAAAAGAAGCGGCAGAACATTAAATACGCGAAAGAGCACAACTAACTGGGTGAGAGTTTTTGAGAAGTGGTGTGACGAAAATAGCCTTGAGAAAAACCTGGAGATGATACTTCCTGGGCAGTTGGATAAAGTACTCGGGCGATTTTAAGCCTCTGTTGATGGCAAAGAAATCCACTTTAATCAGACAACCAGTCGAGTTCCCCTTCAGTCGCTAATCCAGTCCTCTGCAGCGGTGAGCAGTGAACAAGTCTACATTTTCAACAATTGCGATGTGGCGATAAACCAAGGACATGCCGGTCAGGCTAATACAAGGGGAAAGGGTTACCCTAGCAAGCGAGTTACCCTAGAAAGAGGGTTACCCTAACACTCATACATTTCCTTTTTTTGTCTTCGTCGTGTTTATAAGGTAGCAAGGTTTACCCGGGTAGTGGGGTTACCCTATCTACGTGCTAGGGTTACCCTGGTAGGCGGGTTAACTTTTTCCCTTGTGAACACTCCAGGTAGCGTAACCCGCCTACCCAGGTTAAAATTTTAATTGTTTCCAGACCCTTTGATTGTAACCGCGCAATAAGTTGTCTCGGGTTGTAGGGTTTCCCTGTGAAATTTTGCTTGTAATCCCGGACTATCTTTGACCCGCCTGCTAGGGTTACCCTACCTGCTTGTAGACAGCCCTATGGGTCGGTCCATATAGTGCCGTTCCTCGCCTTAGTCCTCCCTACTGTTTTTCTCTCGCTCGCCCTCTTTTTCGCTCGTCCCTAACCACAGAGAGCCTGGAACAGGCTATGAAAAACTGTGACCTTTGGTCTGCGGCCTCGGGCAGCATTTTCAAGCCTTCGGTCACAGTTATTCACTATACGGACTTGCCAGCCGGCAAATAACATGTATTCACGATTGATTAGTGAGCTGGTATTTTTCGGTTTATTGTGCCTCGCGACAATTACGACAAATTTGCATTTTTATAGAATCTCTGAAGCAAAACCTACAATATCCGTCCCAGATCGATTATTTATGGTATTTCTGTTTGTCGCTTTTGTCTAAACTTTAGCTGAAACAGATTGAATAGAGACAACCTTCAGAAAGTACATTAGAACATACCGGCACCCACATATTAGGCTTCACAACTTAAACTGATTTCCGAAACCCTATTTCCTGAAAATTGCAGCATGTTCTTGCATCGACACATCAGCAGTTTGTTAATTATCATCTCCAATCTAAGAATAAAGCTTAGGCGAACTCGCTCAACTTAAGAGACATCTTGCTGATTCAATAGAAACTGTATTTTAGTGAAATTTGATGCCAGCGTGATCCACGGTTGTTTGAAGGTGAAGCTGTTTTGCTGGCGTGATTGGGGCCATAACCCCTCACTATGCTTACCTTTGTGATTGAACGGCTGAGATTCCTGCAAGTTCAAGATAGCGATTTAAAAGAGACTCTCGTATTCACTTGTCCACATAACGTCAGTGTTCTGCAACGACTCCTGATCGCGCGGAGGAAAGAACGAAATCAAAATAACATCACCGAAGCACTGAGTTAAACGGGAGTGACATGCCTGCGAGACGGAGGGGTACAGTAGAATCACTGCGGAAAGGATTTGGGGGGTGTGTGGTGGGGGTTAGGGTCTAGTAATTTCTATATATTAAACTGCAGCTTGATGTCGTGAGACCCCCTCCCCCGAATAGGTTAAAAAGACGCCTGCATTAATTACCATGTAGCTTTTGTTTGTAGTTAAACTGACAGCCGAAATAATGTAAAAGCCTGTAAAAGCGGAACCAAACCTCCCAGGGCCATCAACAAAAACGTTAAAAATCACATGATGCTCTCGAACGTGACTTGTTGTCATGATCTTCCGCATTTTGAAATGTCGCGTTAGATTCTTACAGTCTGTAACCTCGTAGGGATGGGATATATAGTTTACGTCATAGAAAGTGCGGCGTACGGGGTTTATTCACGAGTTCCAAAACTTTGGAAAACGAACGAGTGAGTTTTTCAAAGTATTGCAACGAGCGAATAAAAATCCGTACAAAGCACTTTCTATGCTGTAATTTGTTTATTGTTTTATTTTTTCTGATAACATAAGCTTACATGCAGAACAGCAAAAAAATTCAAGACTGATGTAAATGACCGAACGTAATAAAACACAAATTCGCTTTCCCGTCCAGCAACAAGCGGACAAAAAACCTACACAACTTAAAATACAATACGAGGAATTCGTAATTAAAACACAAAGTGTGAAATCTTTTCGCTTGCCCATGACGGCGCTTCGCGCTGTGCAAAGACAAATTCAGACTCTGTCAACTTACGCTGTTTATAGAAATGTTGAATGTTCCTCCTTGAATGTTCGCCCTTGAAACAGAGATAAGACTTGCTGAGGTGACTGCCGGCTGAAGCTGATCATGATGAAGTGCTAACGATCAATGAAGATGTTGGATATATTCCGCTGCTGTTTGCGAAAGTGAACTAAAACGGGAAGCCGAAGCCATGTTTTTAAAACACAAACTCCAAGCGGGCGCTGAATTCAAGACTGCGCTTCTGGGAAGCCATTTGAATGCTTTGCTCTGATTGGCTAAGCGATTCTACTCTGGGTGATGATTGGTTACATTTTCACACGTGAAGAATGCTATACGCGAAGTTGATTGGACGTATCGCTTTTTCCCATGTGAAAAAATAGCACATATAGAATTCTATTTGCAGAGTTTATTGCCTAAAATTTTCGCTATATATTCAATAAAAGTTAGTTCGTGTCTCTTTCCTTTACTCTATTAATTTGCTCTGTAAACACTAAACACTGGAGCGAGTCATTAAATCAAGTGATGGCGATGGGGAAATTGTTAAGTGCATGCAACCCTAAAAGCTGGAATGACGGAGGAACGGTGGAATGGCGGAATCACAGAACGGCGGAAAATACCCCAAATCCTAAAAGATGGAATCGCGAAACGGTGGAACGGCGTAACGGTGGAAAATCTCCCGAAATCCTAAAAGAAGGAATGACGGAAAATCTCCCGAAATCCTAAGAGACGGAATGACCGTAAATCCCCCAAAATCCTACAAGACGGAATGATGGAAAATCACCCAGTATCCCAAGAGGAGTTAGGGAAAGTGATAAACGGCACGGGTTTGCGAGACCCCTTCCCCGTGTCAAATAATATTTTCTTTTGTTGTTGTTAACAACTTTTTATCTTCCAGATTTCTACTACCACTATTCTCGTGTAGCTTTTCGCATATTACAGTCGAAAAGGTAATTGTGTCACTCCGGCTGTCATTAGAACTGTTTGCAAGCAGTAAGTAGATTTTTATCACGGATATCGTATTATTTGTCCTCGTACGTTTTTCTCCTGATAATTCATAGCTTTACCTGGAGAAGGGTATATGTTTCTCGAGCTCGATGTATAGATTTATTCCTTCTTTCGGTCGTTCTGGCACCACATGATTCAAATGTAGCTTTTACGCGCAAGTCTGTTGCTATTTAGCGTGCTGTATATTCCATTGTTCGGCTTGGTTTCGATCCTCCTTGTGGATCTCATCAGTTGCCGGTATTTCTAATGAAGTTGCTAGCGGAACTCTTTCAAAAGTGAGAATGTAACACGTTCTGCGGCTTGGCACAAACTTCTCGTGGTGTGTACCCTTGTGACAGATCGAAAATACCTGGTTTCTATTGGCTATAACAGCTAGCCAATGGCGTAATGTACTCTTCCATCCTTACTTTTTTTAAGCTCGACCTCGTGTTTCTTTGACGGCATTTTTCTAGATTTCTAATGCACTCGATGGCTGATCTACAGTATGGAGCTATTTTGATTTATATAATAGCCCAAGTTATTCTCGCATTTTGATTGGTTCTCGCCTA
>JAHPZR010033607.1:0-7500 GCA_019787425.1 Platygyra sinensis | reverse complement strand
TCCCTCGTAGCCATAAGGTGGATAGCTAGTCCCAGGCTCTCTAAAATGATTCTGGGAATAAAAAAATGGGCTTTAACCGAGAAAGAGCAGATTTTCTAGACTTTTTTGTCTGACTACAGCCAAGAGTCTGGGAATGACTTACATCAGGTAAATGGGGCATCGACCATCTTGGGATCTTTGTCTTTAATTTTCACACATGACCTACAGATAACCGCACTACACTTTTCGTTACTTAAGAAAACAAGATATTAAGAGCGGTCGAACGCAATACCTGTTTAGGGTAACGCAAGCGCCCTAAGCTAACTCAGGCTGGGTATCGAGGCTCCGCTTCAGGGCTTTTAGGTTTTAAAGCACAAGCAGTTCTTTGCTTTTGTTTTGGTACTTGGCTATAGCTAACCACGGAAGGTTAACTTGATAGTGATATCGACCTAATAAGGGAGCAACTGCACCAGATTCGGCGAGCATTACGGAGGGATGGAAGTTTTAATTTAGGCAATTTCTAGTTGCAAAAAAAGAGAACATTCTCACCAAACACCTTGCATTTCGCTATTTTTTCCTACCCATGGGAAGTCGATCTTTTAGCTGAATAATTAGAAAATCCTAACTCGAGTCACGAGGAGACATCAAGGCAAGTGTGAGGCAACCTCAATATTTGTTTTTTCTTCTTTAACTATTCAAACAGTATTTTTAATTTTTTTTTTTTTCAACATAACATGTCATTGTAAACACACCTTCGATGAAGTTGGAGTCAGACCCTTTCAGTGAAGCAGTTGTCATGAGCTGTTTCGAGCTTTGTGCAAATAAAAGTATCACGCCTTTTTCACGAGCCCAAGTTGACAATAAAGATGATGGCGTGATCGGTTTTTGTTTTGTCTTGAACTACCACTCTGCTGACTTTGAAAATTACTCGCCCCTAATGTTCTGTGCATTGTGCAGTGTTTTTGTTCATTTGGAGGACAGTTGACTGGAGGAAGAAGGAGGTTTTTTTTTTTACTTTTTTGATAAAATTGCAACTTCGTAAACTTCATTCGAGTTGAATTTTAAAATTGATTGTGAGAAATTTTATCTGTCTTGAATTTTTAACGGTAAACCAGCCGGAAACTGCGAGGATCTGGTAACTATATACGGTATTCGATTTTAAAAACAGTCACGCAATGGAAGCAGCACAAGTCAAAATAACGTATACACTGCAGCAAAAAACAACAACAAATACATTTATACATATAAAATAAATAAAATAAAGTTTAAAGAACAAACAATGAAAAAATAATAATAATAAAAAGAAACACCAACGTTTGAAAAGGATTGATTCTCGTGACTCGTATTTGATTGGGCTCGAGGATGGCTCGTGCTGAGATTCAACACAAGGAACATCTCATGGGTATTGCGTGACGTTGCCACGGGATATATGGAGATGGTTGCGACTAGAATGGATACTCCAAAATATGGTGAGACACTTAACTTTCTGTATATAAGGTACCAACCGATCAAAGTTAAGTCTTACCAGAGGTTTACCAAGTTTAATTATGGTGTAACCAGAACAATTTATGAAAGCTAACCATTACGACCCGGCGCTTAGACCTAATCACTAGAGATCAGTGCCTGACCGAGCAGTTATTCTCTGCCTAAATAAGGTGTCGTTTATTGTACCTGCTTGATCCTGTTTAAGTGTCACGAAGTGTCTCACCATATTTTGGAGTGTCCGTTCTAGCATAACCATATGTATGATACTCTACTGTGACAGATTTGGTTGTAAAACGCGTAACGACATAACAGGGGACGGCGTCACGGTGATTGGCGTACTAAGCGATCATTATACCACGTTAGCCAACACTCTTGTTAAACTTAATAGCACTCCTATTATCTTGAATACAGAACACATTCGATAAGCATACTGTTAGCCGCAGTGTTGTTCCGGTTTGTCTGAAAAGTACTGGCAAACTGGCGCTCTCAAAATGCAATAATTGTAAGGGCTACACGGTATAACAGTAACAACTCGTTGCATCGATTCTCGCTAAACCTTTTGGCGTTTTAAATAAATTATTAAATGGTCATAAATCGCTCCATTCAAGACATGAATTATAATTTTAAATTAACTTGAAAATATTCGTCGCTAACACATGCGAGAGTCATGACAGTGGCGAAGAGAACCACAATCATAATGAAATATTCCTTGTACAGATATGAGAGGAGCTCAGTCGAGAATTGCTGGTGTTAACTACACAAAATACAGAGAGTTGCATTCGAGAATCCCAGTGTAAAACAAGATTATACATGTTATTCTAATATTGTATGCGAGTGGATATCATTTAAAATAATTCTTACCTTCACGCAACAAGGTAATAATGAACTAAACAATTTCCCCATCGCCATCACTTGATTAAATGCCTCGCTCCAGTGTTTAGTGTTTACAGAGCAAATTAAGAGAGTAAGGGAAAGAGACACGAACTGACTTATCCCGTCCCTACGCGGTTACGGGCTGTTGAGCGAATCTAACGCAACATTTCAAAATGGCGGAAGATCATGACAACATGTACAAGTCACGTTCGAGAACATCATGTGATTTTAATGTCACGCTCGCGTTGATGGCCGTGGGAGGTTTGGTGCACCTTTTACATTATTTTGGGTGTCAGGTAAACTATAAACTAGCTAGTGGTAATCAAAGATTATGAGAGTGCGTTCGACGCCGTATAAATGTTTATACAGATACCTTAAATGATTTCCCTAGCTGACTCTCATCTTCTAAAAACCAACCTTTTTTCATCAACAACCGGGGTTTTACAGAAAGATATTTTAGTGACAAAGTCCATGCCAGTCTGATTAAGACTGCGTTGCGTGACAGCTACAAAGTAATCGATGCAGGCGTCTATTCACGTATTCGGGGGAGGGGATTTCGGAACCACAAGCTGCAATTTCAGAGGTTCAGAGGTGCATTTATTTCACACTGTTTACATAAAATTAAAATGGATTTGATAAAAACAATTACAATGCAGTTATAAAATATGTAGTGTGGTCAAAGTAGCGAAGGTTTTCTAGTTGACCACCATCTTCGTCTAAGTAAACGAAGAAATTACAGTGAGTTTGTGGGATATAGTAGAAAGTGGTTGTAGAGCCTAGGACTAATGTACAGAAAAAAATACATGTATATAAATTGAGCAAGTTAGAGATAAACTGAACCAAGCGAGAAATCTAAACAGGACAGTAAAAGGAAAATAAAAGTTTAATGTATAGAAATTACTATGAGACCCTTACCCCCACCCCCACCCCCCCCCCAATCCTTTCCGCAGTGCTTCTACTGTACCCCTCCGTCTTGCTCGTATGTCACTCCGTTTCAACTCACTGCTCCGGGTGATGTTATTTTGATTTCGTTGTTTATTCCGCGCGATCAAGAGTCGCTGCAGAATGCTGATGTTATGTGGACAAGTGAATGTGAGAGTCTCTTTTAAATCGCTGTCAACTTGAACGTGCAGGAATCTCAGTCGTTTAATCGTAAAGGTAAGCACGCAAGCAAAATAGCTACACATTCAAACAAAACCGCGGTTCAAGCTGGCATCAAATTTCACTTAGTACAGAGTCTATTGAATCAGCCAGAAGTCTCAGTGTTACGTTAAGCGAGTTCGCCTAAGCGTTATTCGTAGATTGGAGATGATAATAAACAAACTGCTGGCGGTCGATGCGAGGAACATGCTGCTATTTTCAAAACTTCCCTCGGAAATTAGAAAACCACTTACGTAAAACGAAAAGGGTTTCGGAAACCTTACACCGTCACCAATTTAGTTGTGAAGCCTTTATATGGGTGCCGGTATGTTGTAATGGACTTTTTGAAGGTTGTCTGTAGTCAATCTGTTTCAGTTAAGGTTTAGACAAAAGCGACAAACAGAAATACCATCGCCAATCAATCTGAACCGGATATTGTAGGTTTTGCTTCAGAGACTCTAAAATGCAAATTTGTCTTAATTGTCGCGAGACACAATAAACCGAAAAATACCAGCTCACTGCTCAGTCGTGAAAACTGTTATACTGTATTCAATGCCAAATATTTTGCCTTTCAGCTCGGAATAGTTTAATACCCGTTGATGAGACGACTGAGTGGGCAACCGAGGTAAAATACGGGTGCAATTGTCTAATCAGTGTTTACACTCTTACGAAACCTGTATTAAATTGTTATATTGTCAGGATTGTAATTTCTCACCATCAAGGACTTCTTTCAAGGTGAGCTGCTGAAAACATAAGATGAACTAAATCAGTCAGGGGTTGAAAATGTTACTCAGACTATCCTGTTTCCTAAATTTCCTCGTCTATTTTAATGCTGTTATTCCAAAGAAGTTCAACGGTACGAAACGCTAAAGTACTAAATATCTCTCTCTGTTCACACAAAGGTATGGAACTGTCCTTGACTGACCTCCAACAGGTCAGGCGTACCTTGAAGAGGACACCACCACCAAAGGCTCCTTTGAGTCCATCCTCAAGTCAAAATGGCGTTGCTCCTTCCAATACAGGCCCATCATCTGTGGCTTCGTTTAGAAATAAATTTGAGCAAAAAACAATACCGCCATCGAGGGGACATGTAGGCTCATTGCCATGTCAAGATGGCGGGCAACACTCAGAAGAAAAGGTCATGTCCGTGGCATCGGCAAAGGCTGCATTTGAACAGAAATCTTTCGACAAACCAACACCTCCGTGGAAGCAAACTATTGGAAACCAATCTAAGGCGGGCTTCTCCATTCAGGATAAAGACAGTAATGCCAGCAAAGGAGAGCCACCTCGCAAGACACTACCACCATATTTCAGGATTGGTTCAGCGCCTGTCAAACCGGCTAAACCGGATCATTTGAAATTCAGGCTTCAAAAGTTCCAAGATAAAATCATTTTAGCGACCGGCTTGACCACTGCTGCTATCACCTCCAAAGAAGGTAGGCTAAAAGCGAAAATCAATTGACCATCTTTAATTATAGTGCAACCCCGTCAAATGAATATGATCACAATTGTGCTATAAAAATTGAGTTGACATGACTGGGAGTGACCATGTATTAAGAGATCTTAAAATAAGAAAAACATAACTCTCACTGACCAAGTATTTTCTCAAGGTCAAAATAAAGTAATTGTTAGCGGCAAGTCTCTAACGCGGCGTTTCGTCTCGGCCAGGACACTCCTTAGGGACCTTCAGAACAAATGAAGTCTCCGTAATAAAGAGTTCGTGCGAGGTTCCACTGCATGAAAATTTGCCGATATACTCGCAAAAAAAGAAAAAAAAAACAATTATAAAAAATAGATAATGTCATGGCGATCATTCCTCGTTATTTTTTAACATAGGCTTTCCGATTAAAATTATATCTTATGTTATTTCAATTAATCTCGCGAAAGATTTTAACCACTAAATATGTCCGACGGATGTTCCGTGATTTTCACACTGAAACAAAGTGAAATCTTGCTATTTCAGTACGTACTCAACATTTAAATAGAAAACATGTACCCTGTTTCTGTCGAGTTATAGAAATAGGAGGAAAAGTTTGGGAGAACGAGAAATGATGTGGGAACACGAGCCGCAGGCGAGTGTTTTCACAGATTTTTCGAGTTCTCCCAAACTTTCACGAGTGTTTCTTTTTCATTTCAGTTCTCAGTTATTTTTTTTTCTAATTAGTATTGTTTACAAATTGGACATGCCCACAGGTAGCTGATGCTAATCTCACTGAAACACGGAAAACATATTTTCAATCTGTTTTAGAAAATACCGCGGCGGAAAAAGAAGAAACAGCTTGATTAGTTTGATCATCAAAATACATGGCTTCACACTTGAGCTTGTAAGGGTGAAGGGATAAAATGCGCTTACTTGGACTTCACTTAGTGACCATGGAAACGTTCGTAGTTCAAAGAAGCTGAAGTGCGCCGCCGCTGATTTCCCTTTCGTAAACGGTCGATGCCATTTTTAAATGGTCGATGCGATCATTGGTAACCAAGCCTTACAGAATGAACGATGCCACATCTCCTTTAGTTTAGGCCTGGACAAGGTAGAAACTGGTATTATTTGTTGATGGAGTAAAATGCACTCACCAAATGCCTAATTGTTCATATTCACACTGGTTTGGATGCGGTTAGCTGATTAAGAATGTCACGTTCTATAATTAAATTTTGGGGAGATTTGGCGGCCGGATCAACCTGGTAGTGTAGTGGTATAAGAGGGATGTTGGGAAACAGAGGTTCCGGGTTCGATACTAGGTGGTTACTTGCAAGTTTTCCTTTTTCTTTAATTTAGTAGAGAAAAATTCGTTTACAGTTACAAAAAATTTCTAACTGTCGCGAAAATGGCATCGACCGTTTACGAAAAGGAAATGCGCTGCTTCGCCAAGTGTGGTCCACACCACACTTGAGAACATACTTGACCAACAGGAAATCGAAGCCAACTGAAAGTGGTGTGCCGCGTTGTTACAGTTCTGATGAACGGATCGGGACAGGCCAACAACTTGTACGTTGAATTTCATTTTCATAGACAGCCTAAACTATCGCTTTTCATACCAACCGACACCAATTGCGCTTCTGCAAATTTCAAAGCAGTTGTCGTTTCAAGTTTCAACCAGGTCATTTCGTTGTACCCGTAAAACTCTGTTGAACATTAGACGGGTCAGACGGAAATGCATTTTCTAAAGCGCATCCATGTGTCGGTTAACTAAGGCCCTACAGCAGTTTCTTTGCTGAAAAACCGTGTTGTTGAGCCATGCTAGAGAAATACAGAAGATGTCGTTTCTTTATTTTTGTTGCTGGTACGCAGTCTTTAGCAAAAAAGCAGCTTTATGCATTTCTTCACTATTTTACTGCCGAACGCTTGCATTTGTGATATGCAGTGTGAAGCCAAGTTTTCTAAAGTGTGACTTGAGATTTACAAGTGCACTTGAGTTGAGTACTAACTTGAAACTAACGTATCTTCTAATGTGAAGCCAATTAATGTAAATTATCTTTGCTCACGCCATCATTACGTCAATAGCTCGTTCTAGTTCTGTGTTCCTATGAGTTTTAAGAAAGTGAAAAATGATCATCGCTGTAAATTTTCCAATTTAAGCAACTGGAAAGAAGAAGCCTGAAAAAAATCAGGGTTTCAACGGGATTCGAACCCGTGACCTCCGCGATACCGGTGCGATGCTCTACCAACTGAGCTATG
Organism: Platygyra sinensis; assembly: GCA_019787425.1. NCBI lineage: Eukaryota > Metazoa > Cnidaria > Anthozoa > Scleractinia > Merulinidae > Platygyra > Platygyra sinensis. The sequence continues at coordinate 347 of JAHPZR010033607.1, read as the reverse complement.
AAGCCACACATTGGGAGCGAGGTCAAGTAAAATTCCGGCTTCTGGTATGCTAAGGCAAATGCTACAATCTGATTGGCTAAACTACTCGTATACTATCAGCCAGTAGAATGCAGTGCATGCTGAAATAATTAACAACTATTCACCGAAGTGGAGGTGGTTAGCGATGGATTACCGAGCCGCGCAGCGGCGAGGTAATATCCAACGCTAACCACCGACACTGAGGTGAATAGTTGTTTTAGTATATACTAAAACAGTGAGATAATATATGCCACAAAAAATTAATTTGGATGATTTCTTCACTTGTCCCGGTGCAATCCGGGACGCCATTTTGCTCGAGTTGCTCGGAG
>JAHPZR010033606.1:10000-14256 GCA_019787425.1 Platygyra sinensis | reverse complement strand
CAAAAATAATGATGCAGTTTTATTATCTAGGACTTTATCATTACACCGAAAACCATTTATTGCCGCCTAGCACTTAGTATGGCAAGGATGGAAATGGATTGAAATTTGAAAAAAACTAGCCAGTTTTTTCAAATTCTAGAGCCATTCCTTGAAAATATTTTCAGAAATTCATTATGGTTTGCTCTCTGAGCCACCATTCGTTTGATATGTTTCTTCTAGTCCATTTGAGCATTTTGGGAACAAGTAAAGGTACCAGGTAAAGATTTTAGCAACGAATGAAGCTGAAAACAGCAAAACTCTCGTGACAGTGCTCCTTTAACGCGCTTGTCAGTTGTATAAATCGATATCGTTATGCATTAATTTTGAATTGTTTTATTAATAGCAAAGGTGGCAATAGAAAAAGAAAGAAGTATCCTTTGACTGTTTGATAATTAAATTAGTTCTTATTTTTTCAGTAAAAAGAAAATTTGCGTTTTCAGTCAAGTGAAACAAGATCGTCTCTCTTCCATTTCTTCATCAGATACACAACCTTCTTTCATTTATCTCCAGCGGTGAAAGAAAAAAAAACTCAAGCACATCTTCAGTGTGTTTTGGAGAAAACAAGGAGAAAAAACAAAAGTATCAAGTTACAAAGTTTGGCACGAAAAGCTATATTGTCAAGTTTGATACAATGAACGAAATCAAAGAAAAAACACCTGAGTAAAATTTAAAGACTGTCGTGGCAAACGGTAAGTGTAAGCAATTTATGGATCTTGAATGAAACTATAAGCATGAAAACATGCACACTGCTAAGATTATGACTTATCAAGGTTTGTGTTCATATTTTTACGGGCAGAAGCCCTCGCAGACTACCAAGATAAATACAAACCAAAAGTGAAGCGAGCCCGGATGAGCATCTGTGAGACTATCATTCTAGAGCTGTCAATTGCACTCTGCGCTGTCTGAGACTTTTTAAAACTAGTTATATAAGAGCCCCCCCCCCCCCCCCCCCCGGGACCGGACGTCAGCAACTATTTGGAAAGGGTTTAACTGATATATATGTTGTTGGTCACGTCAGATGCTTACTCCAAAAGTACCGACAGTCTAACATATTTTATGATCTAGAGCCCAGGTTGAGCCTATGCATTACCTCAGGCTCAATCTTGTTAGTTTTTTGTCTAATTTCTCTAGTCATTTTTCTTTTCGATTATGTCCTGTTTCGTTATCTTTTTGATTACTTGTTTTGTGCGGGGTTTTTTTAACTTAACAGTGAAGTACTACGTAAAATTCAAATACTGTATTAGTGTAAGTAACTTATATCAGCGTATTTGTGTGTATAAATAAAGTGTAATGTTAAAAAAAAATCTGGAGCCCAGGTTCCTATGCATATATGGTCAGGTCAGTTTTGTCATTAGTATAGGTAATCAAATGATTTTGAGTGCAATTTGGAATAAATAATCACGAGTAAATTTTTCAAAGATTACAAAAAATTGCACGAGCCCGCTCGTGCAATTTGTAGTCTTTGAAAAATTTACGAGTGCTTATTAATTCTAAATTGCACGAGAAAAATCATTTGATTACTTGTTAATAATATACAAGTGACAATTTCTTTCACGCTTCAGTATTTTACGTGGCAAATGGGGGCAACAAGCTACGTCAACTTGGATGAAAATTTGACATGTGAATTCAAGCGTGCAAACTCATTCACGTATGAAAACTGAGCAGTTTCTTTTTACCGTGAAAAGCAGTCTTTACTCACAGTTGAATTGAAGAACTTGACCACAAAGCAAAGGAAAACGTCCCTGCGGTTATGATGCGGCTTTCTGGCGATATGTTTTTTTTGAGTGGTTTGAGAAACTGTGTGCAAGAAACTATTGTACCTGGTACAAGTTGCTTTGACCAAAATACCGAGAAACGAAGCCAACATCTACCAAGAAACGGAATTTCATAGCTCTGAAGGACATCTTTTTACCTTCTTCAGGTTGCTGCCTGACTTAAGCTTCTTCATTGGATGTTGTACAGGTGAGATTTGCCTCTTGAATCGTTTACCGCGTTTTTGTTAGGGAACGACCTTTCTAATCTCTAAGCATAAGCCTGCCGTTTCAGTTCAGTTCTTTGCAGGCTCTTAAGACGTCTTTTTTCGGTCCGTCTTCGCGTTTTATTTCGTGGTACTGAAGAATTCTAAAATTTACTTTTTCAACTGATCGGCGACGGCATATTTCCATTCACTCAAGGTCATGCTAATGTTCTTGACTTCACGGCTATTGTGTATATTTACTTTGCTTTTACTAGTTTGGTAATTGTTGTTGAGCTTTGCACTTTGCCTTGTTATGAGGTAATTGTATTGAAATATAGGTAAAGGGCTTCAATCCTGGTTTAAATTTTGTCCGCCATTTTGTTTGTCCGAGCTCAAAGTAGGAGCTCTCAATCTTTTTCGATTACACCGTTTTTGCACTCAGTTACACTTTTTGCACTCAATTACACTTTTTTGCACTGATTTGGGATTAATTGACATGTTCTTAACCAATCAGAATGCAGAAATTGTTGCTTGTATATTATTACTAAGAAAACAATTCCGTTTCACTTCCATTGCAGAGATATTCATGTCGTAGATCACCAGAAAGATTGAATTCAGCGGGCTCCTGGGAAGAGAAGGTAAAGCACGATTGGATCGCTTGTGCCTACAATCTTGGAAAATTTAACTGAAAAAATTAAGGCCACGTACCCCTCCCCTACTCCCATTACAATAATAAAAAAAACCACGCGCTATGGTTGAAGGGCGAGTTCATCCTTTATTCGGGGAGAAGGGTGGGTTTTATTAGCCAATAAAAACGCAGGCTTCGCTAAGGGTATGTTATTAAATTGAGCAGTGAGCGTAAAAATCCATTTAAGATGCGTGACACTTGCAGTTAAGGTAATTCCCCTGAAATAAAAACTGACAATAGATTTTCGTTCAAACTTTGCCCCCCTGAATATTTATCATATGAGAACTTCAATTTTGAAATAAAAAAAGGGGGGTGCCCGTACCCATTAAAGAGCACTGGGGCATTGAAAATGACCCATTTTGGCATTATTTAACGCTAATTACAAGAACGCATTCCGAATAATAATTGTAAATTTTTGTGACCGAGAATCATGAGAACACACATTAAACTGGAGTCAATGCGTTGTATCGGACACAAATAAACTTTTTAAGTTTGATTTAGACAGAAAGCTGAATCCTTGATTAAAATTTCAACCAAATTTCTTGACATGGTTACCATAGGGCAAAAAAGAAAAGACCACAGTTTACTTGCTATTTTCGCTATTTATTCAATTTTCAGCAATAGAAATCAGATCAGTCTTTCCTCAAGCAAAGTTTATGATAAGTTGATTACAATGACTGGAAAAAAAATTGGGGTGCCCATGCTCGTTGGTGAGCTATAGCCATTTTTTCAACTGAAAGAGCTCAATATCAAGGCAAATCCGCCATGTTTTCAGTGTGCACGTGCACGAGAGCGCGCTAAATGACGCCATAAATTATGCGCAGAAAGGATGCGCAGTGCAATTGTGAGGAATAACCTTAATTAGTATATAGACACTAAGTGATCTTGGTGTTTTAAGCAATCTGATTGGTTCGCTATCTCTGGCTAATGAGCATTATTCACCCCCTACGGAGTGAATAATGCGTAAGCCAAACAAAAATAGAGCATACTTTTGAATTAAGCATACTTTTGATTCACACTGATTTCAACGGTGTTTGAGGACCATTATTCTAGACTGTCACGAGGTTTTTTCGAAGATTAACTATAGATTTTCCATGTTCAAAGATTCTGTAAATAGTTTCGCGAATTCGCGCATGCTTTGTACAGCTTGCACGTTTTCCGAGCATGAATTGAGAGGCCAATTAAATCGATTGTTAATGGTTTCCTTCTGAAATGTTGTTGAGATCACTTCCTGTGTATATACTTAAAACAATTATTCTTTGAAATCTCGGTGAATAGTGGCAGAATATTTACCTCGCCGCTTCGCGGCTCGGTAAATATTCTGCCACTATTCACCGAGATTTCAAAGAATAATTGTTAAATAGCTTATAGGTTGCTATTTTAACAAATAAAACGCCAGGATGGAGAACGCGAGCGAGAAGAAACTAGCAACTCTTTGAAGCCTTAAATACTAAACACCAACCAACCACAAAATCCCTGGAGACACGTCGTAAGGGCGTGCTCCAACAAAACACGACAAACATGGACTGCTAACGAACTGTATCAACTTCGTACCAGCCGAAAATACATTTT
>JAHPZR010033604.1:0-11370 GCA_019787425.1 Platygyra sinensis | reverse complement strand
ACGAAAGGGGTAACTCGTCGTACCTCAGAGGTTAAAAAGCGTGTTTGGTAAATCTTAGGATGCAGCTCAGCTTGAAAAAGTCCACAGCAAGAGTTTTTTGGGAACCTTTTAGGGTATTGAGTCGAAAAAAGTCAGTGTCAAAAATAACTCTAAACAGCTTGTTAACAGAAAGGGAAAGTGTTCAGGTGAAACAACAGACATAAGGGAAAAAAGGTTGATTGCTTAAAGTGAAAATGACAAAAAGAGAAAGGCAAATGAAAATGGAGAATCTACGTAAAAGAGGCTGGCACAACAGCGTGAGAACAAGAGTAAGATCTGTGCAAGTGAATCTGTTGAATTTAAACGAAAAAGACTCGCGTCAATCCCTATATCAAAATGCGTTGTTTGATATTTGTGTATCTATTAATGTTAAGCCCGAATGTGGGGGGGGGGGGGGGGAGGGGGGGCGGACCCCGGGTATATGTGGGGCAATTGACCTCTTTTGCCTTTCCCACCCTCCGGAATTTGACTAATAACTTAAGTCCCCAGGGTGGGGGCATCTGTTTTTTACGCGGAGGAATTAGACCAAGGCATATCGTCCATGTGCTCGTCTGTGTACCGGCCATCTCGGAATTGAAGTAGGCGCCTGAAACACGGCTGTTTTAATAGAGGTAAGTATTTGTTTTTATATTTATACGAAAACACTACTTCTCACTACTCATTTTCAATATAAATTGATGAAACACCTTCCTTTGTGAGGATTGTTGATAATATCAACTCGCTTTTTGTCAGAAAATCATGCGTTGGAAGGTGGGGGATATTTGATTTGATTCGACTATTGTGACCCCGCGCTGGGGATTTTGACAAAAAATTCTTCTGAAAAGTCAAATGCCCCGTGCTTAACATTAATAGATGCATTGGTACCTCTTAAGGGTGAAAAACAATTTTCAAGCCAAGCCCACAAAACAGGAGCTTGGTATCTCTCAGGGGTTATTTCCAAAATTCCCGACGAGCACACCTGTCGTTTTTATTTGGGAGTAACTCCCTGACGCTTAAATTAGGTATAAATCTTTATTCGAATGTTATTTTCTCTAAAGAACCTTTTGTTTTCTTTAATAGGGGACTTCAGATTTGAGTACCAGTACAAGATCGAGTACGAGAACAACTTTTCAATTCTATTTTGCAGGCTTCACATCATCAAATCACATACCCATTTTATCCCATGAACTACCCTCTGTACCTAGCACCAACATAAAGAGCAAGGGCTCTAGAAACGACACAGGTCTGAAAATCGAAAATCGTATTCGTACTAAATCCCGTACTCGTAGTCCAATCTGAAGGTCCCTATTAACCCATATGGAACCGCAACTGCACTGTTTATTTTGCAGGGTACCTTCTAGGTATCACGTCGCCTACAAAAATCAACACCTTTGTATGCTGAAAAACTGGCCTTTCATTTTCTATTTGAGAAATTTGCTGATGCATGCGCAGACATTTTACCAAAGATTTACGGGAATTAAAAATCTCTTACATCCTTCAATCGGGTGTACAATACAATATTTTAATAATTCCTTCCAACTAGGCTTTTTAAAATTTATTTACATATTATAAAGAATAGTGTGTTTTTTGTTCTGTCATGCAAAAATCATTGCCGAAAAATTAATTATGTAATACAATCATATGCATGAGAACAAAGTGACCATTCAGTATTATCTCATAAAATGTCCTCGTATGCATAGGACGGGGTGGGGCGGGACCGGGCTTTCAAGGTGCTGATTACCGTTTTTCTAATAAAAAGCATGAGGCAGTTTTCTTGATCACAGCTTTGGATACAAAATTCGTGGTCTTGAAATAAACCACGCGAACTTCTTTTGTTTGATTCTTTTGCAATGTTGTAAAGAGTTGGGTGTCTTATCTGGGACATGGCATTCCCTTCATCTAAAATGTTACCATCCATTTCCTCTTTGTCCCACGCATTCATAGAACTCATCTGATTGGTCATCTGCGGTTAAGGACAAACAACACATTGAATATGAGAAATTTGAAAGAAATGACAGAAATCACACATTTTGCAAGAAACTGACGTGTATATATCGCTAAAACAAAAGGCCCGTTAAAACTCCATTCAGTGGAAGAATAACATGAGCCCATTTTGCATCACGTACACGAAATACTTGCAAGTACTGGCACGCCAAGTCACGTGAGCCACTCGCGTGGTGGTACTAATAAAAAAAACGCTGACCACGAGACTAGCCCAAGGTCTTAAAGTGATATACCTACTTTCAAATAACAGTACTAGTACAGAGAACTGGAGAATTTATTCGACAATACCAAGATATAGCTATGCCATGTCAACCGTTTCTATTGGCAGCAAAAATCAACCATTTGTTTCGATGAAGAATAGCCATTCAAAACATTGCCTTGATTTTCATTTTAAGGTGGCCGAACACAGTTTTAGCGCGCGCTTTTGCTGATGCAATTTAGCACGTGCTCAAAGATTTCAAAAAAAAAAACATGCCGTCAATAGAGCGATCATTTTATTTACTCAACACCCGCACTATCTGTGTTATTTTTCTCTGTAACTGCATGCAGTCTATTGATGGCTTTAGTATTTTATTACAACGGTGTGTTAGAAAAGGTAAAGATGCAAAGAACTCAGCAATTTTCAGGTTTTGTTTGTTACCGAAAGAACCCGAGAACCGTCCCGAGAACCCAGTTAAATGCAACGCATGCGCAGTTGCTCGAAAAATTGAGACCGATTGCTTTAGCAGAAACGTGCCGATTTCTAACGATCCAGTCGTTAGAATTTCAAGAAATTTGGAAAAAAATAGATCAGATCCCACGTGAATGATCTATCACGAAAAACCTGAATTTTGACATGGGGAATTTTTAATAATACAGGAAACGATTAACGTCGAATTATGGAAATCGCCTATGTCAAAATTTTATTAGACCAGTGTCGACAGAAGGGATTTAATGTCAATTCGTAGTGTGCAAAAGATAAAAAACAACCTAACGACTGGATTTTTTTTTAAATAAACAAAAACCATTATTTAAGCCTTGTTTTTAACCAGCGCCGTTGCCATGGCAAAAGCACACACCCTTGTCTAAATGCGAGAATAAATACTTCTGTAATTAACCTTGACCCTTGCAAAAAATGGGCGCCAAAGCATAAATAGTTCAAAAGTTATGGAGAATTAGGCATAGGCACTTCAAAACTGTGTTCGGCCACCTTAAGGTACAGATGCCACGCCACCGTAAATGTCTTGACTTTGGTCTAATTCCTCTCCGTTTAAAATATAATAAAAGCTAATTAGGCCTGAAACACCTCCGCTCAGAAAATGGTCTGGTCTGAACCGCGTATTTCCAAATAACAAAACTACTTGTCTAGATACAACAGTTATTACAATCAATATGAATAGAGCGCAATAAAAATTGTGCTTCATTTAATCAGATTTGTTACTTTGTGCTTGCCATCTACCGTTTTCATTGGCAATCATATTTGACCGTTTTCGTTTTGAATTTCATTCAAAAGTTTACCTTGATTCCCCCTTTGAAGTACCGATGCCACGTCATCGTAAGTGTCGTCGTTTTCTTCAAATTCCTCTTCTTTCAAAAGAAGAAGTAAAGTTAGTCAAACTTTAAATTACGGTCCAAACAGTGCTTTCCCTGGTAGCCATAGTAATCTTACCCGGGGGTAGTTCCATAGAAAAAGGATGGGGTGCTCATTGATCGTTAATGAACACACGCCATGTTGGATGGAACTGTTTAATGCCCTTTCACGTGATAACATGTAGGCCCGCACAGCGTACGGAGGAACGGATACTACACTCATCATACCTTTTAGGGTTACAAAAGCGGGTTTCGTATCTCTGCGAGTGTTCCGCTTCAAAAGATCCACAGCTTAAGCTTTCCGTGGTACTTTTTAGGGTATTGAACTTTAAAAAGTCAGTGTTAGTTCACGTGTTGTTTTAAACTTGGTACTTCTTAGAGGTGAAAACGTTTCAAGCCAGGCCAAAAAAGAGTATCTTGGTATCTCTTAGCTTTTGGGTTCTTTTCAAAATTACCAACAATCACCCCGTCCGATTTATATGGGAGTCCCCCGGGCATCTTGCTATAGCCTAAAAACCGTATAAATCAGTTATAAGCTAGCCTATTCTACGAGACGGTCAAACTCGACGAAATACCAGCAGGTAAAACAGCGAGAGGAATGAAGAAAGTTGGCCTGAGAAGAAACTAAATCAGCTGCAAAGCCGTGAACGAAGAACCGGCTTGACTGAACGTTGGACCTCACGGGAGATCACTGACCACTGACCACAGAGTACTGACTACAGACTATTAACTACTGTCTCCTGTCTATTGACTACTGACTACTGACTACCTCCGAGCAACTCGAGCAAAATGGCGTCCCGGATGCACGGGACAAGTGAAGAAATCATCCAAATTAATTTTTGTGGCATATATTATCTCACTGTTTTAGTATATACTAAAACAACTATTCACCTCAGTGTCGGTGGTTAGCGTTGGATATTTACCTCGCCGCTGCGCGGCTCGGTAAATACCCATCGCTAACCACCTCCACTTCGGTGAATAGTTGTTAATTATTTCAGCATGCACTGCATTCTACTGGCTGATAGTATACGAGTAGTTTAGCCAATCAGATTGTAGCATTTGCCTTAGCATACCAGAAGCCGGAATTTTACTTGACCTCGCTCCCAATGTGTGGCTTCATAGCTCAGTTGGTAGAGCATCGCACCGGTATCGCGGAGGTCACGGGTTCGAATCCCGTTGAAACCCCGATTTTTTTCAGGCTTCTTCTTTCCAGTTGCTTAAATTGGAAAATTTACAGCGATGATCATTTTTCACTTTCTTAAAACTCGATAGGAACACAGAACTAGAACGAGCTATTGACGTAATGATGGCGTGAGCAAAGATAATTTACATTAATTGGCTTCACATTAGAAGATACGTTAGTTTCAAGTTAGTACTCAACTCAAGTGCACTTGTAAATCTCAAGTCACACTTTAGAAAACTTGGCTTCACACCTGCATATCACAAATGCAAGCGTTCGGCAGTAAAATAGTGAAGAAATGCATAAAGTTGCTTTTTTGCTAAAGACTACTTACCAGCAACAAAAATGAAGAAACGACATCTTCTGTATTTCTCTAGCATGGCTCAACAACACGGTTTTCAGCAAAGAAACTGCTGTAGGGCCTTAGTTAACCGACACATGGATGCGCTTTAGAAAATGCATTTCCGTCTGACCCGTCTAATGTTCAACAGAGTTTTACGGGTACAACGAAATGACCTGGTTGAAACTTGAAACAACAACTGCTTTGAAATTTGCAGAAGCGCAATTGGTGTCGGTTGGTATGAAAAGCGATAGTTTAGGCTGTCTATGAAAATGAAATTCAACGTACAAGTTGTTGGCCTGTCCCGATCCGTTCATCAGAACTGTAACAACGCGGCACACCACTTTCAGTTGGCTTCGATTTCCTGTTGGTCAAGTATGTTCTCAAGTGTGGTGTGGACCACACTTGGCGAAGCAGCGCATTTCCTTTTCGTAAACGGTCGATGCCATTTTCGCGACAGTTAGAAATTTTTTGTAACTGTAAACGAATTTTTCTCTACTAAATTAAAGAAAAAGGAAAACTTGCAAGTAACCACCTAGTATCGAACCCGGAACCTCTGTTTCCCAACATCCCTCTTATACCACTACACTACCAGGTTGATCCGGCCGCCAAATCTCCCCAAAATTTAATTATAGAACGTGACATTCTTAATCAGCTAACCGCATCCAAACCAGTGTGAATATGAACAATTAGGCATTTGGTGAGTGCATTTTACTCCATCAACAAATAATACCAGTTTCTACCTTGTCCAGGCCTAAACTAAAGGAGATGTGGCATCGTTCATTCTGTAAGGCTTGGTTACCAATGATCGCATCGACCATTTAAAAATGGCATCGACCGTTTACGAAAGGGAAATCAGCGGCGGCGCACTTCAGCTTCTTTGAACTACGAACGTTTCCATGGTCACTAAGTGAAGTCCAAGTAAGCGCATTTTATCCCTTCACCCTTACAAGCTCAAGTGTGAAGCCATGTATTTTGATGATCAAACTAATCAAGCTGTTTCTTCTTTTTCCGCCGCGGTATTTTCTAAAACAGATTGAAAATATGTTTTCCGTGTTTCAGTGAGATTAGCATCAGCTACCTGTGGGCATGTCCAATTTGTAAACAATACTAATTAGAAAAAAAAATAACTGAGAACTGAAATGAAAAAGAAACACTCGTGAAAGTTTGGGAGAACTCGAAAAATCTGTGAAAACACTCGCCTGCGGCTCGTGTTCCCACATCATTTCTCGTTCTCCCAAACTTTTCCTCCTATTTCTATAACTCGACAGAAACAGGGTACATGTTTTCTATTTAAATGTTGAGTACGTACTGAAATAGCAAGATTTCACTTTGTTTCAGTGTGAAAATCACGGAACATCCGTCGGACATATTTAGTGGTTAAAATCTTTCGCGAGATTAATTGAAATAACATAAAGATATAATTTTAATCGGAAAGCCTATGTTAAAAAATAACGAGGAATGATCGCCATGACATTATCTATTTTTTATAATTGTTTTTTTTTTCTTTTTTTGCGAGTATATCGGCAAATTTTCATGCAGTGGAACCTCGCACGAACTCTTTATTACGGAGACTTCATTTGTTCTGAAGGTCCCTAAGGAGTGTCCTGGCCGAGACGAAACGCCGCGTTAGAGACTTGCCGCTAACAATTACTTTATTTTGACCTTGAGAAAATACTTGGTCAGTGAGAGTTATGTTTTTCTTATTTTAAGATCTCTTAATACATGGTCACTCCCAGTCATGTCAACTCAATTTTTATAGCACAATTGTGATCATATTCATTTGACGGGGTTGCACTATAATTAAAGATGGTCAATTGATTTTCGCTTTTAGCCTACCTTCTTTGGAGGTGATAGCAGCAGTGGTCAAGCCGGTCGCTAAAATGATTTTATCTTGGAACTTTTGAAGCCTGAATTTCAAATGATCCGGTTTAGCCGGTTTGACAGGCGCTGAACCAATCCTGAAATATGGTGGTAGTGTCTTGCGAGGTGGCTCTCCTTTGCTGGCATTACTGTCTTTATCCTGAATGGAGAAGCCCGCCTTAGATTGGTTTCCAATAGTTTGCTTCCACGGAGGTGTTGGTTTGTCGAAAGATTTCTGTTCAAATGCAGCCTTTGCCGATGCCACGGACATGACCTTTTCTTCTGAGTGTTGCCCGCCATCTTGACATGGCAATGAGCCTACATGTCCCCTCGATGGCGGTATTGTTTTTTGCTCAAATTTATTTCTAAACGAAGCCACAGATGATGGGCCTGTATTGGAAGGAGCAACGCCATTTTGACTTGAGGATGGACTCAAAGGAGCCTTTGGTGGTGGTGTCCTCTTCAAGGTACGCCTGACCTGTTGGAGGTCAGTCAAGGACAGTTCCATACCTTTGTGTGAACAGAGAGAGATATTTAGTACTTTAGCGTTTCGTACCGTTGAACTTCTTTGGAATAACAGCATTAAAATAGACGAGGAAATTTAGGAAACAGGATAGTCTGAGTAACATTTTCAACCCCTGACTGATTTAGTTCATCTTATGTTTTCAGCAGCTCACCTTGAAAGAAGTCCTTGATGGTGAGAAATTACAATCCTGACAATATAACAATTTAATACAGGTTTCGTAAGAGTGTAAACACTGATTAGACAATTGCACCCGTATTTTACCTCGGTTGCCCACTCAGTCGTCTCATCAACGGGTATTAAACTATTCCGAGCTGAAAGGCAAAATATTTGGCATTGAATACAGTATAACAGTTTTCACGACTGAGCAGTGAGCTGGTATTTTTCGGTTTATTGTGTCTCGCGACAATTAAGACAAATTTGCATTTTAGAGTCTCTGAAGCAAAACCTACAATATCCGGTTCAGATTGATTGGCGATGGTATTTCTGTTTGTCGCTTTTGTCTAAACCTTAACTGAAACAGATTGACTACAGACAACCTTCAAAAAGTCCATTACAACATACCGGCACCCATATAAAGGCTTCACAACTAAATTGGTGACGGTGTAAGGTTTCCGAAACCCTTTTCGTTTTACGTAAGTGGTTTTCTAATTTCCGAGGGAAGTTTTGAAAATAGCAGCATGTTCCTCGCATCGACCGCCAGCAGTTTGTTTATTATCATCTCCAATCTACGAATAACGCTTAGGCGAACTCGCTTAACGTAACACTGAGACTTCTGGCTGATTCAATAGACTCTGTACTAAGTGAAATTTGATGCCAGCTTGAACCGCGGTTTTGTTTGAATGTGTAGCTATTTTGCTTGCGTGCTTACCTTTACGATTAAACGACTGAGATTCCTGCACGTTCAAGTTGACAGCGATTTAAAAGAGACTCTCACATTCACTTGTCCACATAACATCAGCATTCTGCAGCGACTCTTGATCGCGCGGAATAAACAACGAAATCAAAATAACATCACCCGGAGCAGTGAGTTGAAACGGAGTGACATACGAGCAAGACGGAGGGGTACAGTAGAAGCACTGCGGAAAGGATTGGGGGGGGGGTGGGGGTGGGGGTAAGGGTCTCATAGTAATTTCTATACATTAAACTTTTATTTTCCTTTTACTGTCCTGTTTAGATTTCTCGCTTGGTTCAGTTTATCTCTAACTTGCTCAATTTATATACATGTATTTTTTTCTGTACATTAGTCCTAGGCTCTACAACCACTTTCTACTATATCCCACAAACTCACTGTAATTTCTTCGTTTACTTAGACGAAGATGGTGGTCAACTAGAAAACCTTCGCTACTTTGACCACACTACATATTTTATAACTGCATTGTAATTGTTTTTATCAAATCCATTTTAATTTTATGTAAACAGTGTGAAATAAATGCACCTCTGAACCTCTGAAATTGCAGCTTGTGGTTCCGAAATCCCCTCCCCCGAATACGTGAATAGACGCCTGCATCGATTACTTTGTAGCTGTCACGCAACGCAGTCTTAATCAGACTGGCATGGACTTTGTCACTAAAATATCTTTCTGTAAAACCCCGGTTGTTGATGAAAAAAGGTTGGTTTTTAGAAGATGAGAGTCAGCTAGGGAAATCATTTAAGGTATCTGTATAAACATTTATACGGCGTCGAACGCACTCTCATAATCTTTGATTACCACTAGCTAGTTTATAGTTTACCTGACACCCAAAATAATGTAAAAGGTGCACCAAACCTCCCACGGCCATCAACGCGAGCGTGACATTAAAATCACATGATGTTCTCGAACGTGACTTGTACATGTTGTCATGATCTTCCGCCATTTTGAAATGTTGCGTTAGATTCGCTCAACAGCCCGTAACCGCGTAGGGACGGGATAAGTCAGTTCGTGTCTCTTTCCCTTACTCTCTTAATTTGCTCTGTAAACACTAAACACTGGAGCGAGGCATTTAATCAAGTGATGGCGATGGGGAAATTGTTTAGTTCATTATTACCTTGTTGCGTGAAGGTAAGAATTATTTTAAATGATATCCACTCGCATACAATATTAGAATTAACATGTATAATCTTGTTTTACACTGGGATTCTCGAATGCAACTCTCTGTATTTTGTGTAGTTAACACCAGCAATTCTCGACTGAGCTCCTCTCATATCTGTACAAGGAATATTTCATTATGATTGTGGTTCTCTTCGCCACTGTCATGACTCTCGCATGTGTTAGCGACGAATATTTTCAAGTTAATTTAAAATTATAATTCATGTCTTGAATGGAGCGATTTATGACCATTTAATAATTTATTTAAAACGCCAAAAGGTTTAGCGAGAATCGATGCAACGAGTTGTTACTGTTATACCGTGTAGCCCTTACAATTATTGCATTTTGAGAGCGCCAGTTTGCCAGTACTTTTCAGACAAACCGGAACAACACTGCGGCTAACAGTATGCTTATCGAATGTGTTCTGTATTCAAGATAATAGGAGTGCTATTAAGTTTAACAAGAGTGTTGGCTAACGTGGTATAATGATCGCTTAGTACGCCAATCACCGTGACGCCGTCCCCTGTTATGTCGTTACGCGTTTTACAACCAAATCTGTCACAGTAGAGTATCATACATATGGTTATGCTAGAACGGACACTCCAAAATATGGTGAGACACTTCGTGACACTTAAACAGGATCAAGCAGGTACAATAAACGACACCTTATTTAGGCAGAGAATAACTGCTGGGTCAGGCACTGATCTCTAGTGATTAGGTCTAAGCGCCGGGTCGTAATGGTTAGCTTTCATAAATTGTTCTGGTTACACCATAATTAAACTTGGTAAACCTCTGGTAAGACTTAACTAAGATCGGTTGGTACTTTATATACAGAAAGTTAAGTGTCTCACCATATTTTGGAGTATCCATTCTAGTCGCAGCCATCTCCATATATCCCGTGGCAACGTCACGCAATACCCATGAGATGTTCCTTGTGTTGAATCTCAGCACGAGCCATCCTCGAGCCCAATCAAATACGAGTCACGAGAATCAATCCTTTTCAAACGTTGGTGTTTCTTTTTATTATTATTATTTTTTCATTGTTTGTTCTTTAAACTTCATTTTATTTATTTTATATGTATAAAGGTATTTGTTGTTGTTTTTTGCTGCAGTGTATACGTTATTTTGACTTGTGCTGCTTTCATTGCGTGACTGTTTTTAAAATCGAATACCGTATATAATTACCAGATCCTCGCAGTTTCCGGCTGGTTTACCGTTAAAAATTCAAGACAGATAAAATTTCTCACAATCAATTTTAAAATTCAACTCGAATGAAGTTTACGAAGTTGCAATTTTATCAAAAAAGTAAAAAAAAAAACCTCCTTCTTCCTCCAGTCAACTGTCCTCCAAATGAACAAAAACACTGCACAATGCACAGAACATTAAGGGCGAGTAATTTTCAAAGTCAGCAGAGTGGTAGTTCAAAACAAAACAAAAATCGATCACGCCATCATCTTTATTGTCAACTTGGGCTCGTGAAAAAGACGTGATACTTTTATTTGCACAAAGCTCGAAACAGCTCATGACAACTACTTCACTGAAAGGGTCTGACTCCAACTTCATCGAAGGTGTGTTTACAATGACATGTTATGTTGAAAAAAAAAAATGAAAAATACCGTTTGAATAGTTAAAGAAGAAAAAACAAATATTGAGGTTGCCTCACACTTGCCTTGATGTCTCCTCTTGACTTGAGTTAGGATTTTCTAATTATTCAGCTAAAAGATCGACTTCCCGTGGGTAGGAAAAAATAGCGAAATGCAAGGTGTTTGGTGAGAATGTTCTCTTTTTTTTGCAACTAGAAATTG